>JAWQFJ010000382.1:17500-60000 GCA_034096865.1 Theodoxus fluviatilis
AAAGAAAAAGAAAAAAGCACGACCGGAGTCTGACTAATTGTATTCTTTTGATTAAAATAGAGGCCCTGAAGAGGGCCGTTTGTGGAAGGACTGACTTGTAGGCAGAGCGAGTGGCTTGGCTCTACGTGGTGATGGCGTCAAGCCCAGCGTCGTTAAACGCAGAGAGTCCGCTGTTGGAATCTTTGGCAATGGCGTCGATCCCGGCGTTGAAGGGTGCAGAGAAATGGCAAGCTTTCGGAGGGAAACTCCTTCTTCAGGCCAAGTGGTGGTAAGGGACTGGCGAGAGTGGGGTTTTAAATACGGGACTCGAGAAGTCGTTCACCTCAAGTCATGGCGAAGGCCCGAGCACGTGCTATCGCACGGGAGAAGCAGGAGTAGAGCAGCGTGTGCTGTGCTGAGGGGAGCATGGCATGCTCCAAAACTCTCTGTAGCAAGACTATTCATGCGGCTTTCACATAGTGTCAGGACACCGACACCAGAGGCTGACATGGCCTCCCAAACCATGACGTATTCGCCTCCATGTTTCACTTTCTGCTTTTCATGATTGAGAGCAGGTCTTCGTACTGTGCAAATGCTCTCCTGATCCTGTTGCTGACTTCCTCATTCGTGACATGGTCTTTATACGAGATGTTCAGAAGCTTGCGGTAGCATCTCATTTCTAGGGCTTGTATCCGTCTCTGTAGTTCAGATGTGAGTGTCCAGGACTCGCATGCATACAAGAATACGAAGATGGCCAGCGTGCGCATGAGCCTGATCTTCGACGCGAGAGTGATTAAAAAGATAGATAATGGTTGCTAAATAATCACTCAAAAATAACTTAGCCAGCCAGCCTATACTAAAACGTTTAACTTATCTGGGAAAAGAGAGTTCAAGACTGCTGAAGGGGTCAGGATCGTTGACCCTGGCGGTTGTTGTTCAACGGGTGAGATGATGACTGACACAAGGTGTGGGTCTTGGGACTGGGAACTATGCATTCAGGCCTGTAAGCTTCTCCAGGCCTTCTGCGCACCATTACGTGGCCTGGTGTAGGGAAAAGCTCAATGTTGGAATCATCGGTAAACACGACTTTGGACCAGTCTTCCGCTGTCCATCTTTGGGGGTTTGGGGCCCGTTGCATCCTCTGCTTCCTCTGGTGTTCATTCACCAGGGGCTTCTTCCTTGCCTTGCAGGCATGAATATTGTTTTCCAGCAAACTTCTCCTCACAGTTCTGGAGGAACAATGAACGCCTGTCAGCTGGGCCCATTGGCGAGTAAGATGTGGTGATGTGGCTCGCCTGTTGTGAAGAGATGCCCTGAGGAGTTGACGGTCATCTCTGTTGGTACTCAGCCTCTTTCTTCCTCTTCCATTGCAGTTGATAGTTGCCCCATGCATGGGCTTGGATCTTTTTAATAATGTGGTGAACTGCTGTCTTAGATACGCCTTCTCTCTCTGCAATCTTCCTCTGGCTGTATCCTTTTTCGAAAAAGGGTGACAACGTTGAGTCGATCCTCCCCAGAGAGTTATCTGATCTTGTTTGGCATCACTGATGAGCTTTTATCGTCCGATAAACTTCTTTCAATCACCCTTTGTCATTATAAAACGCTTTTGTTGGTGTTAGAAAGGGGTTACATTCACTAGCATGCTGGAAGAGGTAAGTGAGGTGAAAAAAATTTAAAGGCGTTTTTGACCGTGTCATCTGTCGATCTGCAATATGTATTGTATCTTCATCCCCCTGATATCAGTAAGTATGTGAATTCATCGCACAATCATGTGTTAACAACTTTTCCATATGGTCACAATTATATTACTTGAAATAAAGTAGTCATCATTGCAGTAAGTCGAAAAAACTTTTTAAAAACGTAAGTGGTCTAATATTTTTCCCCACAGCTGTAGCCTATGTTGACACCGGCCTAGTATTTGCCAACTAGGAAGGCTAAACAACGCGCCCCATCTGGCCCTAGCCGAGCTGCGTTTTACAAAGTGTAGCGATACCGTAGCAGAAACAATCGTGATTATGCTCGTAGAAAAGCGCTGGCAGCGAGCTCTCGGAAAACCCTAAACATTCCTCGGACTTGAACCTCTCCATGCGAACGCTCGCCGTGAACGTTGATTTCTGAACGTTTTCGGTAGCTCGCGATACGTATCGTTGTCCTCTGAGAAACAGCTCCAGTGTCGTCTTCACGCGCCCTCTCTTTTTGTTCGAATCACTGCTGTCATTTCTGAGCATGTTATCTTTCCCATGCTATGGATCGTATCTGCAGGAATTGAGAAGTACTTCCCCACCCAACCCGATCCCCACCCCCCTTCCTCTGTGCACGTATAGTTAGCTAAAGTCTGGACGTGCATATGTACAGAGACAACACTTGTTTCTTAGCATAATTTTCTCACCCTCTCTACGTGTATGTCATGGTTTCACCGCTGCTGCATAAGCTTGCTGTTTACACGTGTCTGAAATATAACACTCGTTTCTTCTGTGCAAACACAAGCAACCGCATTTCATCAGCGGTCTCAAACATGCCAGAGCTGGGGGGAAATACAGATGGCGTGACCTCGGCAAATACTAGGGAAGTAATATCCAGAGCAAATCATTAAAGTCTTCCATCGATTTTTCGAAGCGATCGACCTCTTGAATTAGATTCAATACTGGTGGTCCAGGAAATGGATTTCAGGGCAGCAAACACAGGGTTATGACAACGAATCTCGCTGAAGGAATATTTCCCCCGCAACCAGCGTGAGGTTGGATGGATGGATGGATGGCGTTTTACGGCCTATCAGCCTTGTAGGCTATATAAGGCCATTAAGCACGAAAATCACTAGAGCAGTTTAGAGTAAACGCAAATCAAGTCACGGTGTCCCTAGTTATTCGCCTCTTACGAATCGCGTAGAGAGACGCGGTGGGTCAAGTCTTACCCTCAACCCACAGGGGGGTCCAGTGTGAGGTGAATCTGCTTCACAGCAGGGAAAGAAATGGTGCGTTTTTAGCAGTCGTGCTTCCTATTGAGTACCGGTGTCGACACTAGCGAAATTTCACTCGGAACTAATTAGGGTCTCATGCTTTATTTCATA
This sequence comes from Theodoxus fluviatilis, assembly GCA_034096865.1. Lineage (NCBI taxonomy): Eukaryota > Metazoa > Mollusca > Gastropoda > Cycloneritida > Neritidae > Theodoxus > Theodoxus fluviatilis. Next base: position 20,547 of record JAWQFJ010000382.1, read on the forward strand.
CAGTTTGTTTGTTTGTTTGTTTGTTGTTTGTTTCTGAGGGAAAGGCTCATGACATTAGTTGTCACAAATTCGCTTATCATGCTAGGAAATGGAACTGTGCGAGTGACTTTCGTTGCTTGATGCAAGATAAATCAAGATACAAAATTCAGCCTGCCAGTATTGTCAAATTAGATGCGTATCCTATCCTAAGAAAAGGTCCGTGCTTGCGTACATGCACGTGTGTGTGAGCGCACGCGTGTATGCATGAGCAAGATGAAAGAAGAAATTTGCATAGATGTAAAATTACTCTCAGCACTGAAAGTCAGTAGGCTAGTAACTCCGTGTATGAATGTGTGTGTGTGTGTGCGCGCGCGCGCGCGCGTGTGTGTGTGCGTGTGTGTGTGTATGTGCGTGTGTGAGTGTGAGTGTGTGTGAGTGTGAGTGTGTGTGAGTGTGTGTGTGTGTGTGTGTAGGCGTGTGTGCGTGTGTGTGTGTATGTGCGTGTGTGTGTGTATGTGCGTGTGTGTGTGCGGTGTGTATCTGTGTGCGTGCGTGTGCGTGTGCGCAAGTGTGTGCGTGCGCGCGTGAAAACTTCATTGTTCCCGGGTGACGGTGTGCCGATTCCCGGGCACCACTTTGATTTGGGTTTGACGTTGTCAACACCCATCTCACGTCACAACAGATGCGATGCGTGACATAGCTATGCTTAGCATGGCTGCTGGGAAATTTGCAAGTAATAGGCTAATAATAACTCCTTTAGAAAACGTTTTTGCTTTCCATGAAGTATTTATACATGCAACAAGAAACATTAATCCACTATTATCTATTAAATCTCTGTCAGCGGCGAAATAGTTAACATCTTTTATCTAGCGAAACTTTTCTGTTTTTTACCACTGGAAGCTAGAGGGTTTGCGACTACCTTTTCCCTCACGTCTTCAGACGATCAACAACGTAAATGACTTTATCCGATGTCCCTTGACGTTCCAGTGATGTTGCCAAGATGCGAAAGATGAGAAAACTTAGAATGGAAAATGAGGGAGAGAGAGAGAGAGAGAGAGAGAGAGAGAGAGAGAGAGAGAGAGAGAGAGAGAGAGAGAGAGAGAGAACGAACGAACGAATGGTTTATTTTTATGAGGCCACCGGCCCATCACAACTCGGTTAAAAATAATATGCCTCATGGGCCACCGCAATACAAATCGCTTCTTGTCTTCTCTTAAACGCATAGTACAGAAACATAGCAACTGTGCGTACTGATTTTGGCTCTTCCAGTGACCAGAGTGTCTTAAAATCACATGCTTTGGTAGGCCTACTCGTCGCCAACTTGGAAAAGTACATTCGTCGCAGATCCTCATAGACAGGGCATTCAAATAACAAATGCTTTTCACTTTCGTCATCTTCATAGCAAGCTGGACATAGATAAGCATTTTCAGACCGCTCTTTTGCAAATCTATACTTGTGAGTGAACAAGTTGCTAAACCCTGTCCTAAAATGGACATACACATCTCGGAAAACTTTTTTTATCCAATATATACAAATACTTCTCTCTCATCCAGACTGTCTTGAAGGATCTGTAGAACTCGTATCTACCACTCCATGCCAATGAATTTGTTCATACATTTCTGTATTCAATGATAAGGCGCTTTCTGAACTCTAAGAAAAACTCCGGCGAGAGAGAGAGAGAGAGAGAGAGAGAGAGAGAGAGAGAGAGAGAGAGAGAGAGAGAGAGAGAGAGAGAAATCGACAAGTCTTCTATCTTAGGCCAGACGCCTGTCTCAATGCTGACGTTTCTTCAGACGATGTTTCCTCTTCTTGCGTTCCACTTCGTTACTACGTTTTTCGGGGAGAGGAGGGAGGGAGGGAGGGGAGGGGAGGGGAGGGGAAGGGGAAGGGGGAGGGGAGGGGGGGGAGGGGAGGGGAGGGGAGGGGGGAGGGGAGGGGGGAGGGGAAGGGGAAGGGGGAGGGGAAGGGGAAGGGGGAGGGGAGGGGAGGGAGGGAGGAGGAGAGAGAGAGAGAGAGAGAGAGAGAGAGAGAGAGAGAGAGAGAGAGAGAGAGAGAGAGAGAGAGAGAGAGAGAGAGAGAAGGGAGGGATTTTTCCCCATTGAGAGTCTTGAAACAACAGGACTCCAAGACTCCCCCACTGTAATTGATGGTTGACTCAAGCAGTCACGCACGATGCCGCCACAGGGCGAACGTTTGGGCGGTTGCGTGACTACTGAGCAGACGTAGTTAATGGCCGGCTTCCTCCATGTCTGAAACAAACTCGGCAAAAACTCTTGAAACCCCGTGGCGATGGAAGAAACATGGAAGTTTGCGGAGTGTTCAGGGCTCCAGGTTTCTGGGAACAACGCTGTTCAAGATGGATTGCAGTATTCTCAATGCTGAACGAAAACCATGAGGCGTGGTAATGACGTGAGAAAATATTTGAGGAATGATTGAAACGTTCCAGAGTATCTCTTCGTCTGAAATGTTTCATTCCAATTATACGAAATATTAACTTCTTTCATTTTCCAGTAACGAATGGTAATCTCTTATCGCCTGAGATAAACACTCGGCTGAATGTGTTGGTCGCTCTGCAAGCAGGATCTCGTCAAGATCGATGTACCATGCATACGCCAGGTGATCTATGAGAGTCTCAACATAATTTCCATGGAAAAAGTTCTCCAGAATTTATTCAGAAGACGTGGTGTTACAGGACCAGTACTCTGATTAACTTTAACTAATAGGTTGTCTATGGAAACACGATACCATCCTGTAACATTCACCCATCTTCCCTGCTGTTAAGGACGAACTAGACAACAGAGAAAATGAGAGTAGACATCCACAATTCAACTGACTTTCAGTTTAGTTCAGTTCAATTCAGTCTCTTAACCCTGAGATGGGGTGTTGAGGCACCACTGATGACTTTCGGACAATCTTCCTCCATCGATTTCTATCCTCTGTGGCTCGCTGCGAGTCAGCAAAGGTCAAGCCTGTCCACACTCTTTGATGTTGTCTTCCCCCCTCTCTTTCTCTGCCTGCCTCTCCTTCTCCAACCTGGTACGGTACCTTGCAGGATGGTCTTGGCCAGCCCACTGCCTCTTGACACGTGACCGTACCACTTCAGCTTTCTGCTTTTCATGATTGAGAGCAGGTCTTGTACTGTGCAAATGCTCTCCTGATCCTGTTGCTGACTTCCTCATTTGTGACATGGTCTTTATATGAGATGTTCAGAAGCTTGTATCCATCTCTGTAGTTCAGATGTGAGTGTCCAGTACTCGTAGTCGTATGCATACAAGAATACGAAGATGGCCAGCGTGCGCATGAGCCTGGTCTTCGACGCGAGAGTGATTAAAAAGATAGATAATGGTTGCTAAATAATCACTCAAAAATAACTTAGCCAGTCATACTAAAAGGTTTAACTTATCTGGGAAAAGAGAGTTCAAGACTGCTGAAGGGGTCAGGACTGTTGACCCTGGCGGTTGTTGTTCAACGGGTGAGGTGATGACTGACACAAGGTGTGGGTCTTGGGAGAAGGGAGGGTTGGGACGGCATCATCCTGGGTCATTAAAGGAGGTCAGGGCGACTCGGAACTGGAGTCCATCAGATTTAGAGGGCAGACGTCAACCATTCTTCTTTCATTTTGGGCATGACGTTTGTCACCGTAGGTAGCTATGGCCAGCTAACGTTGTGCCGATTCAACACTCAAAGTCTCCACCAAGAGTTGTGTCTGATAAGGGAGGCTCAGACATTCCGTCCTTGAAGCAAATCACACCATTCTGAGATCGGGGATCGTTTCAATTCCATCCGTCCTGTTTCACTCGCGTTCAACGCCCCAACCTCTCGCCCGAGACCAATCTCGCCCCTCTCTCTCCAAAAATCATCACGCCGTCCAGAACTGAATATGACGCCGTCAAGCACTGTATGACGTAATCAATGTCAAAGTTTTGTCAAAGTCAAATCATTCTCATTTAGCGCTGTCCACCGTCTCACCACAACAAACTACTTTCTAGGCATGGCTGGTTCTCTAATACCTACATTTATTTGTGCCTGGCTGGCTTCTACATTCTTAAGTGTCCATTATTTAACACATGCATAAACATGCAACTCATAAAAGTATACAGTAGTATAATAGTTCATCATCTGAACTCACACAGAAAACAGGGAGAAAGGATCACTTTAATGTACACACGAGTAAATCCGTAACCTTGATTCCACTTGTGTTCAATTCTTACTAATGCGGAAAGGACGTACCATCACACATGGCTTTAAGCCAGGGACTGCTGGGCTTTGGGAATCCTACAATTCCCAACAATTGTGACAAAACGTAAAATTTCCCAGCACAACCAGGTTCGAGCGAAATGAAACGAAAGTCGACTTAGCAAGACACTGAGTAGGGGATATTTAGATAAACCCAGATCTTTCCCGTCCCTGGGATAGAACCACGGCACTGTACCTTGCACATTGCCCAACCCCAAAGCATGCTTGCCTATCTCCACCTGTCAAAGACACGGTTCCAACAAGTTAGTAGCGGAAGCCTCATAGGTGACGCTTTCTTTTCCCAGACATGCCACTTGAGTCTTCGGCAACATCGGCGATGCTTCAAGAGCAGTTTCTGTCACCAAGCATTGTCCTTGTGACAACCATGTTTAATGCCACCAGGGTGGGTGGAGCAAGTGGTTTCTCACGGAGCAAAAAGCCAATAACAAAGCCAAGACTATTTCTTTTTAAAATGTTTATTCAGCATGATTACGAGGAAGAAAAGTTCAGGAGATTCTGCAAACAGAAAAGTAATAAAAAGATGCTTAATGAATGTATGTTTCACGATCAGAAAGCAACAACTCGAAAAGAAATTGGTCAGAAATCCATGCAGTGATCATGGCAACATAAGGCCAGTTGGAAAAAGGTTAAAGGTCAACTTGAGCAGAAATCTCAAGGCATGAACTGGCACCAGTGAGCCACAGGCACAGCTGACGATTTGTTTGTTCCTCCTCCACTTCCTCCACTGAGAAATTCTAGAAACATCCTCTACGAAACTGACGGACACTGCGGAGGAAACTGTTAACCTTTACCCCCTGCATTCATCAGGAGAGCACAGTGCATCAGATTCAATACAGTATACATCTCACACTCTTTATCTCTCTCTAGGTAACCCCTGTCCTGCATTGGCGAACTCAAAGCCGACACAAGTGAAGACATTGAAGAAAGGTTTGGTTCCTGGGTTTGATGTGAACACATCACCAAAGCAAGGTATCATCTGCCTGTTGTCATTAGAGTGCTGGAGGTCTTCAACAGGGCACATACACATACATTACTTCCTGTACAGTTTCCATTTTGGAAAATCTGGGTAAAACAAAAATGGCATAGTTGAAAACAACCCTGAGTTGACTTTCTTACTACTTTTTACAATTAGTGGGGGGCGGGGGGGGGGGGCGGGGGGGGGGGGGGGGGCGGGGGGGGGGGGGGGGGGGGGGGGGGGGGGCGGGGGGGGAAGGGAGAAAAAAAATTGTCTGTCTATAAAAATGACAATATTAGTTTGTCTATAAAAACAACGTATTTCTGCCTGTTCTTCACAAAGAAAGATATATCTCAGAAGAAAATCATATAGTGGCGGATATTCGACTGATGAATAAAATGCAAAAATGTTGGCATTTTGTCAGCCGAGAGGGTGATCAAATGATAAAAAAGGCAATGAATAAATATTGTACATGGATTGTTCATAATGACCATGCAAATGTGACTATGCTTCACTACAATACCTATTGTAAATGCTGCCATAAACTGCTGTATAAAAGAGCAAGGAGCAGCAAGCACAGATCGGACCTATGAGGCAGAACGACGCCATCAATAAATACACTGTTGCACAGGGAAAACATTTGGCACTTGAGGCATCTCCGAAATGTAAAGGGCAATCTTATTCACACTTTCACTTGATCTCTCGCAACCCCACCCCAACCCCACAGAAAAAGTTCTGAACGTGCAACACTGCAGCTAGTGCTGTCTAGACCCACCTTAGTCAATGGCACTCACTTCTTTGCAAGGCTAAAGGCAAGGATCCCGAGCAAATGTTACAACATTGCGTCATCTGTTCTGTCTGCACCACAATCAGCTACAGCCATCCACCATGCCCTGTGGAGGCTAGCAGCCCATGGTGCAGTCTCCACCTTTGTGTAAGCTTACAAAGCCATAGACAATGGTGCATAAATAAGCTTCAACATTTGATCTAGCAAGCTGTTAGAAGTGTTTCCTTGCGTAGTATTGAGATCTAAAGCACCGTAACGAAAAATCGCCAGGCCATTTCAATGATTTCTACCAGCATGAAGGTATGTATGTTCTTGAGAACCTACGCAGTGATCCAAGTTTTCAAACTGTGATCCCATTTTCCACTTACATGTGAGGAACAGCATTGCAGTGAATGGAATGGGCACAAAGCCTGGGACTAGAGAGACACACTAAGCCTGGGACTAGAGAGACACACTAAGCCTGGGACTAGAGAGACACACTAAGCCTGGGACTAGAGAGACACTAAGCCTGGGACTAGAGAGACACACTAAGCCTGGGACTAGAGAGACACACAAAGCCTGGGACTAGAGAGACACACAAAGCCTGGGACTAGAGACACACAAAGCCTGGGACTAGAGAGACACACAAAGCCTGGGACTAGAGAGACACACTAAGCCTGGGACTAGAGAGACACACTAAGCCTGGGACTAGAGAGACACACTAAGCCTGGGACTAGAGAGACACACTAAGCCTGGGACTAGAGAGACACACAAAGCCTGGGACTAGAGAGACACACAAAGCCTGGGACTAGAGAGACACACTAAGCCTGGGACTAGAGAGACACACAAAGCCTGGGACTAGAGAGACACACAAAGCCTGGGACTAGAGAGACACACTAAGCCTGGGACTAGAGAGACACACAAAGCCTGGGACTAGAGAGACACACTAAGCCTGGGACTAGAGACACACAAAGCCAGGGACTAGAGAGACACACTAAGCCTGGGACTAGAGAGACACACTAAGCCTGGGACTAGAGAGACACACAAAGCCTGGGACTAGAGAGACACACTAAGCCTGGGACTAGAGAGACACACAAAGCCTGGGACTAGAGAGACACACTAAGCCTGGGACTAGAGAGACACACTAAGCCTGGGACAAGAGAGACACACTACGCCTGGGACTAGAGAGACACACTAAGCCTGGGACTAGAGAGACACACTAAGCCTGGGACTAGAGAGACACACTAAGCCTGGGACAAGAGAGACACACTACGCCTGGGACTAGAGAGACACACTAAGCCTGGGACTAGAGAGACACACTACGCCTGGGACTAGAGAGACACACTAAGCCTGGGACTAGAGAGACACACAAAGCCTGGGACTAGAGAGACACACTAAGCCTGGGACTAGAGAGACACACTAAGCCTGGGACTAGAGAGACACACTACGCCTGGGACTAGAGAGACACACAAAGCCTGGGACTAGAGAGGCACACTAAGCCTGGGACTAGAGAGACACACTAAGCCTGGGATTAGAGAGACACACAAAGCCTGGGACAAGAGAGACACACTAAGCCTGGGACTAGAGAGACACACTAAGCCTGGGACTAGAGAGACACACTAAGCCTGGGACTAGAGAGACACACTAAGCCTGGGATTAGAGAGACACACAAAGCCTGGGACAAGAGAGACACACTAAGCCTGGGACTAGAGAGACACACTAAGCCTGGGACTAGAGAGACACACAAAGCCTGGGACTAGAGAGACACACTACGCCTGGGACTAGAGAGACACACAAAGCCTGGGACTAGAGAGAGAAGTTGGAAGAAACAACTCCATGTTCCTCAAGCCCTAGTGGACTGCCATTCACACCATGTATTACTGGAGACACTTTGTCCATTTGGGCACAGCATCCTCCTCGACATTTTAGTTTTTGTTGTTGTTGTTGCCATTGAGACGAGGTAGTGACGATCTTGAATTTGAGTGGAGGGCCAGTAAAGCCTGAGCGAGGTATTGACTTGATATGCCATGATATGGCACTGTATATGAAGCCACCACAGGGATGTTTCTTAACATTGGCATGCATGGGCTCCATAGTCAATGTGAGCCTCCACCAGGGAAGGGCATTCAACACTGGGTGGAAATGGCCGACTCAGGCGTAGGATGTATTGGGGGACCCTGGCTTCTTTCTGGATTCCTTGCCTTCTTTCCTGAAAGGAGAAAGAGAAAGACTGAATTCATTTACATACTGATGGTACTCAAAATACGACAGCTGCATGCAATCGACTGGAGATATGGATCTCTGAGAAAAATTCATAACTCCTTACAAACCTAGGACTTATAATTTCTCAGACAACAAATCAAATGCAGCCTAATAGATGTATAACTTATTGAATTCAATGATCATAAATCAAGTCATGATACAATACAATGTTATGGTTTATCATGGGGACTCTAGGGACAAGTCTCACATTCAGACAAATCAACACTGCGCCTGCATTTTAAATTACAGCCAAAGACATGCCAAGTAGAGGCTAGCAGATGGAACTTTCAAGTTTCATCACTGACGTTTCCTACTGCCTGTTGTGCAATGAGGAGGAGAACTGCACTGGAGGAGAGGGTTCCCATTCACACATGAATGCATCCCCTTTGGCCCAAAGTAGCTCAGTGAAGTTGGGGGTTAAGGAGGGGGTTAAGGAGGGGGTAGTGGTGGGGGTGGAGGGGTGAGCCCTTGGAGTAAGAGATGATGATGATAATGATGATGATAATTATGACGATGATGATGACTATGATGATGACAAGGATAATGACGACGACAAAGATGATGACGATGACGACAAGGATAACGATGACGACAAGGATGACGAGTGATGAATGGAATCTCACAGCCTGTTAGCCTTTGTTGCCAGGGGCAAGTCCAGTCGTGATTTCCATGGTTATTTGCCTTATATGAATCCCATAGGGTCTATTTTTACCCACGAGAGCTTGGAGTAACGGAGCACGGTGTAAAAAAAAAGAAAAAAGAAATTACCCTTTGTGGTGGCGGGAACGCTTGAGAGTGATGGAGCTGGCGATCATGGGGAAGATCTTCTCCTTGAAGGAGTTGAAGTTCCTCTCCAGCTCTCGCTGGTACTCCTTCTGCTCGTGTGTGATGAGCAACTTGTTACGCGCCAGAGCGTCGTTGCACCTGGAATGCACAGACATTTCAACAATGCAGCACTCCAGTCACCATCATGAAATCTGAGTGATGCTGTTCACTTTTCCCCCAAAATTTTCCTCTGACTTTTATATATAGTTACAAAAACACTACCTACCAAGATCTTCCAGAATAACAGAGGAAAGACAGAAAAAAGAAAGAAAGAAAAAAGAAAGAAAGGAAGGAAAGAAAGGAAGGAAGGAAGGAAGGAAAGAAAGAAAGAAAGAAGCTAGATGAGCAGTCTTACACATACATAGAAGAATTCACAACAATAAGAACTATTCATCCATGTGAACATAAGCACGGATGCACATGGATGCATGTGCATGTTATTGCATGCACACACACACACACACACACACACACACACACACACACACACACACACACACACACACCAAACGAGCTTGCAGTGGAGAGCTGTCAAAACCCCACACTTTCATGACTAGCACAGCTCTACCTCTAGAGACACCCAGGACACACACGGCCCCACACGGCAGCCAGGGAGAGAGGGAGGCCTTACTTCTTGATGAAGTCCTTGAAGCACAGACGCAGCTTGTTGTGGTGTTTGCTGGGCACCTGTCGGCCTTGTGCCACGTCCGCCAGGAACACAATGGCGGCCTCCAGGGGTCCCTGAGGTCAAACGTCAAAGGTCACAGCTGTCGGGATCAAAACCGCCATCTTTCATTGCAGTATTTCACTTGTGAAGTTTGGCTTTCAAAAGCACATTTTCTCAGATGCAAGATTCACAAGAAGGGCAAAGCCCATACAACTCACATGCTTGACCTTGACCTTTATATGACCTTGACCTTCAGGTGACCTTCAAGGTCAAGGTCAAACAACTAAACCTAGCAATGACATCATACACTAAGAAATGCTTTACACATTTTCCCTACCAAAATACATGTGACCTTGACCCAGGGTCAAGGTCATCCAAGGTCATGCAACACAAAGCTGTTAATTCAAGACATAGGAAGCACAATGGTGCTTATTGGCACTTTCTACCATGAGATATAGTCACTTTTAGTGGTTCACTACCCCATTTTGGTCACATTTCATAAGGGTCAAAGTGACCTTGACCTTGATGATATGTGAACAAATGTGTCTCATGATGAAAGTATAACATGTGCCCCACATAATTATTAAGTTTGAAACAGTTATCTTCCATAGTTCAGGGTCAAGGTCACTTCAAAATATGTATACAATCCAACTTTGAAGAGCTCCTGTGACCTTGACCTTGAAGCAAGGTCAACCAAACTGGTATCACAAGATAGGGCTTGCTTTGACCTATATACCACTTGTAGCTAAGGTCGCCATTCTCAATAACGTGGGAGAAAATTGGGAAAATGTGAAAAATGACTGTTTTTGAGACCACATTTATGGCTCCTGTGACCTTGACCTTGAAGCAAGGTCAAGTCACTATGTATGTTTTTTGAGGCCTTGTCATCATACACCATCATGCCACATTTGGTGTTGATAGACTTAATAGTCTCCGAGAAAAATCCAACGTTTAAGTTTTTTACGCCCGGACGGACGGACGCCCGGACGGACGGACGGACGACACGGCTCAGTACATAGACTCACTTTTGCTTCGCATGTGAGTCAAAAATGATGCGAGTGAAATGTATACAGCAACTGTCTCTTTCCTGTCTTAACACTGAGATGGCCCATAGTTTCTTTTCCACCTGTTTCAATGGAGACAAATCATATCTCGTAAAAAATCCTTTGACAAAATATCTTAATATAAATGTCTATTAGAAATCAGTGTCTGCCCATTACCTTTCCTCAAATTATGTTCTTCATTGTATTCAATGTATTGCCAATACATTTTCTATGAGTTCAACACCTCCAACTACAAATTACTCACTAAAACAACACATCAAACAACCTCTTTTTTCAGGAAGCTCACGATGAAGACAAGTTAAGTTTGCCTCGTCAATGACATCTTTAATGAGAGCATTGACTACAGGAGATGAAAGTGATCAAATAAGTCTTTTTTTCTCCTTTAAGCAGGATGGCTTTAGAGAGCTGTTCATGAGACAAGGACTGGTTTATGTTGGATCAAATGATCACAGAATTGAACAGAGCTGGAGCAAGAAACCCCACACAAGCCATGCCCGACACCCCACAGTGCCACCCCACCTGGTTGACGGTGGTGCCAATGCAGCCCTGAAGCACCATCTGCAGGATCTTGGTGTCAGGCGGCTCCTGGGAAAGAGCGATGGCCAGCTCCTTGGTCTTCTTCTGGATGTCCTCGATGGTCACTTCCACTGGGGACAGGATGATTTGCTGCCGCTCCTTCACTGACAGCCTCGTTTTGACGTAGGGGAAGCTGTTCGTGGTGGTCAGGATGGTCTTGCGCTTGTACTGCTCATGCAGCTCCCCGTGGGCTCGCCCATCAAGGGTGAACGGAGTGGCATACATGAACCTCTCTGTGGACAGAACGTGAGAAAATGTTTTTGATTCCATCTGCAGGGGAGGGCTGACAGGAATTTAAGTGGGCTCCAACAGACTCAGTAGAAAACAATAAAAATCATGGATAAAGAATGTGAAGGATCTGTCATTAACAAACACTGGTTGTGGTGAGGACATATAATGATGAACTGTTATAAACATGGAAAATGGTGGAGGAGGATGGTGGGGAGGGAGGGAGGGAGGGAGGGAGAGAGGGAGGGAGGGAGGGAGGGAGAGGGAGGGAGGGAGGGAGGGAGAGAGAGAGAGAGAGAGAGAGAGGGAGAGAGAGGGAGAGAGAGGGAGAGAGAGAGGGAGAGAGAGAGGGAGAGAGAGAGGAGAGAGAGAGAGAGAGAGAGAGAGAGAGAGAGAGAGAGAGAGAGAGAGAGAGAGAGAGAGAGGCTGGCAGGCAGGCAGGCAAGCAGGCAGGCAGACAGAAGCAGACAAACACACACAGGCACAAAGACAGACATGACTGACGAAGACAGAAATGGTCTGACAGAGAGAGACTGACACATGGACAGTTTCTTACTTTCTTCAGAGCCTTTCACACAGAAATAAGCCTTGTGGTTCAAATAATGTAGATCAAAGGACATGACTCACTGATGTTGTAGTTCTTGTCAAAGTAGGTGATCCTGTCCCGGTACTCATAGGAGTCAAAGTAGGGCTCCACGTAGGTGATCTGGATGTACACCTGAAGACAGAACGACCTCCCATGAACACAAAACATGCAAGTAATGCATCATTAAATGGCAGAAATGTCAAATGTATGAATTGTCTTCCACACAATGTGCCATCCGTCTGTTTTGTCAACATAGATAGAGTGTGGTACCTTTTTGGGATCGAGTTTTTCCCTGTCCACGGTGTTGGAATCCTTGATGATATCCACCATGTCATCCCCAAACCGGTCCATGTAGAAGCTCTGTAGAACAGCCAACACATGCACTGTACACACAGCATTAAAAGACAGACTGCAGCTGCAGGGAAGAAAAGAAACATGCTTGGTGCAAACTGTTTCCAAAATTTCTCAGTAGAAATGAGGAGGGGCAGGGAGTGTGACAGTTTGGAGGATCTGATATACTGCCTAAAGTGAGGGCAAGTGTTTGGCTCTGACTTGGACATCCATCACATTCCCAATCCCATCCTTCCCACCCTACCACTGGTTTGTACCTTTCCATGTGTGCTGTGGAGTAATATGGCTGCTATTGAGACTGAGAACTTATTACTGTCATACACAAATACAAACACACACACACACACACACACACACACACACACACACACACACACACACACAACACAGACACACAAAACACACTCACAACACACACACAACACACACACAAAACACACACACACAAAACACACTCACAACACACATACACACCAACCACAAACACACAGCTGCAGATATTCATTGCATTAGTCATAAATCAATAAAATTATGGTCTACAAGTCAACATGATCAAGTATGGCAAACATGTGATTCTATGTGAGCTCCTCACACGATATTACTTGGATGTCTTCGTCATCAGCAAGAGGGACATTGCCTTGGCAGTTTCAGACCCCACTCTCTAATGCTCTCATTGAGTGCTAGCCCTAGCCCTATCCCTATCCCTATCCCTAGCCCTAGCCCCACTGAGTAAAAGTGACTGGTGAGAGCAGAGTCAGCACTGACCTCCAGTCGGTGCGAGATCTCGGGCAGCTTGGTGATGGCGGGCTCCTTGTAGATGAACTCCTCCCCATCCAGGTCGCCAAACTTGGACCCGTAGAAGCCCACACGGAAGTAGGTGCCAAACATCCGCTTGCCCTCCTGCAAGCCGACCACAGTGTCAGTTGGAGTAACGGACGGATGGATGGAGTTTTACGGCCCATCAGCCTTTACAGGCGATGTACCGCCATTAGGCAAGAAAATCACAAGAGCGGGTTAGAGTAAGTGAAAATCTAGTCATGATGTCCCTATTTGTTCGCCTCTTATGAATCTCAGAGGGAGACGCAGTGGGTCTATTCTAACCCCCAACCCACTGGAGTAACAGACAATGTCAAAAGGCTTGATAATTCAACATTTGAAAATGAGTCATATGAACTGCTTTAATGTCAAACTGTATGACAAATGTATTTTGTCTTAGAAATAGATGTTCCCCTGTAACTATGAATTAAATCTAATTGCAACTGAAAAAATCTACCTTTGATGTCAATCTTATAAATACAATGTACAGAGATGCGATCTTGGCTACAAAAACCTTACAAAGCTGAATCTGCATGAAAGGTTTCACAAGTCTTCATCAACGCACCTCAGCATAGGTCCTATGTAATTTTAACCCTTATCGTGGCAAGCGCGGCAATTGCCGCGCTCGCCTTCGTGGTCCGCCAGTGGCAAGCGCGGCATTTGTCGTTTCAGACACCACGTGCGTTCTGGCTCTCTCCAAAGTACAAGCCTATCATATAACTCTACGTTTACTGACTCCAGTTCATGCAGAAGAGGTTTCTCTACAGTCTTCAGCTTGGCCAATCAAAAATCAGGGCGATTTTATGTGCGTCATAGTAGAAATTATGGGCTATCCTGTACGAATGGAAGTGGACGCTCGAGGCAACATGTCGCGATCGCGAAATCTGTTTGAGGATTTTAATCCTTCAGCTGCCGAAGATGAAGATGATGAGGAAACTTTAGATGAAGTGATCAGGCAAGCTGTAATTAGCTCAAGAATGCCGATCTCTCAAGCTGCGAGTGATCGAGAGGTGGGAGAGGATGACAGTGAGGGTTGGATGCGAACAGCTGATGACCCGCTAATCGCGCCGTTCACGGGCGAGTCGAAACTCCTTGCAGATATTGACTCTGACGCTGAGCCAATTGACTTTTTGAACCTATTCCTGGACGATACAGTTTTTGATTTGCTTGTGGAGCAAACCAACCTGTATGCTCAAAGGAAACTGGAAATTTGAGGAATATTGCATAAGATGGAAGAGAGTGTAGGTAATCAGAATTACTTCATTTTCCCTCTCTAATACCTGGCTCATCAAATTTGCATTATAATTTAAAGAGTGCATTTTTGGTCAAAGGGAATGATACATTAGTATGCACAGATGATAAAGCAACATCCAGTAGGGTTTATAGGGTATTTACCCACTATTGCATAGTGATTTACCTGTTTTATTTCTCGAGGAGTGAAAAAACCCCACAAATGTTAAACATTTAAAATTTGACCCAAAAATCAGGTTTTGAATAAAGACTATAAACTGTACACCAAAATATTGTTCATTCAATTTCAAGCATTTTGTCTTTTTACTTTATATGTCTATCTGTAACGGTTCATCAGCAATCTCAAAGTTAATGAAAGGTGTGTGTGTTGCTCAATTTGCTCGTGTTTTAGCGCCACTGGCAGCCCATAACGTCACCGTTTTAGCACCACTGTAAGGGTTAATGTCAAAGATACACCTAATACATGCATCTCCCTGCCACTGACAGGAGAAAGGCTGCAGACCTGTCTGATGACGTTGTTGAAGGCCTCCTGCAGCTTCTGGTGGATGGTGGCCAGCTTCTTGTAGTCCCTGTTGGCCTCATGGATGGGGATGAGGATCTTGTAGACCTCATTCACCGTCTCAAACATCCCCGCCTGGACAGGAAAAGAAAGTTGCCTCACTTCATAGCAGAAAAGTTGTGTGTAGACCTACAGACTGTGTGGTCGTCCCTAGTTGCTTCAAACACCACGGGAACGGTGACTGCAACAAGCCTGGGCAGTTATCATTGACTCTCCTGCATTGAGTTTAGCCCACAGAGATGTATCTCTACTTCATTTGACCTGGAAATCAGTCTCACAGAGCAGTTCCTGCATGCACAGAGAGACATGTATTGACCTGAGACTGGAAGTCACCAAAGATGGTCACCACAGAGAGAAATCCTCAAGAAGCCCACAAAGTATTCATGCAAATATTTCATCATCACAATTCACATAGCAATTACTCACACTTGGAACTGCAGGATCACACTTCCATCGTTACTTCACCATAAACCATGTTTCATTCAATTCTCTTGCACTCACTTCACAGTTTACCAAGTCAAATTTTGGAAGAGATGTGATTTACTGAAGTGCAGTGAGCAGCCACTATGACAGTGAGATCTGTGCCTGGGGGAATCCCACACAGCCAGCCTGCCGTGCAGCACTCACCATGGTGAAGGAGCTGGCCGCCTGCTCCAACAGTCCTACGAGGCCGTTCTCAGTGAAGTACTTCCCCGAGCAGATGCCCTCCTCGTCTGGCGAGACCACGTCATCCGACACCGCGCTCTCCTCCAGCACATTGGGCGTGATTCTCTGCAGTTACATTACAAGAAGACACTGATTGATTCACAACAACAGTCACGTAGCCACCATCTCAGGAGGTGGCAAAGAAGACAGAGACAGCAGCTTCATTCAAGCGTAAAAGACAAGGTTAAGAAAAAAAAATCTTATATCAAAAGATAAATTACTGAAACAGTCCTACCCATTGATGAAAGTGACACTGACCATTAAGACTGCACACCTCACTTACAAAATCCTGAATACTAAAAGAGAAACACAGGTTGCACCGAAGTCTGAGTCACGATAGAAAAAAGTCCGAGTAGAGAGAGGCAGGTTTCCCTGGATTCCAGCTTCCCCTCTTTTGCTTTCCTCTCTTTTCTCATCTTTCTCAAGTCAGCTTTTGTTTTGGATTAAACTTTTAATAAATCACCCCCCCCCCTCCCTCCCTCACACACACACACACACACACACACACACACACACACACACACACACACACACACACACACACATGTACAGGAAATGCAATTTATCATTTAGTGGTGGTAGATTTCAAGAGTCAAATTTGTTTTTTGTTGGATCTGTGTACAGTGCAAAAAGTAAACAAATGAATGAAAAAAAAATCCAGAAAGGCAAAGAGTGGCAAATCAAAGAGGCACATGCAACAATGATTAACACCCCCAATTAAACCAGAGGAGAAATAAGAGGAAAGTGAGAAGCAAATCAAAGAGTCATATGCAACAATGATTCACACCCCCAATTAAACCAGAGGAGAAATAAGAGGAAAGTGAGAAGCAAATCAAAGAGTCATATGCAACAATGATTCACACCCCCAATTAAACCAGAGGAGAAATAAGAGGAAAGTGAGAAGCAAATCAAAGAGTCATATGCAACAATGATTAACACCCCAATTAAACCAGAGGAGAAATAAGAGGAAAGTGAGAAGCAAATCAAAGAGTCATATGCAACAATGATTCACACCCCAATTAAACCAGAGGAGAAATAAGAGGAAAGTGAGAGGCAAGAGAACAGAGCAAGCAAACAGAGTAGAGGACGATGATGGATGGATGGAGTTTCACGGACTATCTGCCTTTGTAGGCTATGTAAGGCCACCAAGCACACAAATTACAAGAATAGTTGAGAGTAAGTGCAAATGAAGTCATGATGTCCCTATCTATTTGCCTCTTACGAATTGCAAAGAGAGATCCGGTGGGTCTATTCTGACCCCCAACCCTCCGGGGGTTGGAGGACAATGAAGGCGAGAAACAAAGCAGACAGCAAAACAGAGATGGGGAATGCAAAAAGACAGCTTGCCGATCCAAGACGGAAGGAAACAAGGCAGACAGCCATTCCTTACCTCGAAAGCCACGCAGCCACTGGGCAGGTAGGGTCGGTCCTCCAGCATGTTGAGGTACTCCGCCACCAGTCCCGCAGCGTGCACAAGGCACTGGGCAGCTTCCGCATGGTTGGCTCTCTGTCAAAGAAAAGCAGGGGTTAACCCTGTTTGCACGCAGCAGTTTGCAGGCAGCAGTTTGCAGGCAGCAGTTTGCAGGCAGGATTTTACGGGCAGCAGTTTGCAGGCAGGATTTTACGGGCAGCATTTTGCAGGCAGCATTTTATGGGCAGCATTTTGCAGGCAGCATTTTGCGTGCAGCATTGAGTTCAGGCATCTCTCCACAGTGAGGCGATTACAGCCCTCTTCAGATGGATTTGTGAGTGTCACAGGCAATTTTGACAATAACCCTACACAGACATCCCCAATATTAAAAACTTTTTGTGTACATCAGGATACTGGTGCAGCATTCTTCATACATGTTCATGTAAACACAGTTAAGTTCCTTCAAGAAAATTTAAAAAGGAGCAAGTTTAGCTTGAACAGAATGCATGGACCAGTTGGCCTCCTGAATCAGTCAGGAAAACTAAAACATGATGTTCAGTACACTCGGCACAAAACTGCATCCCACTTGTACGATGTCAATGTTGCACAAAACTGCATCCCACTTGTACCATGTCAATGTTGCACAAAACTGCATCCCACTTGTACTATGTCAATGTTGCACAAAACTGCATCCCACTTGTACGATGTCAATGTTGCACAAAACTGCATCCCACTTGTACTATGTCAATGTTGCACAAAACTGCATCCCACTTGTACGATGTCAATGTTGCACGAAAACAATTCACTCAACGTTTTTGTCAACATTCAAAGTTGCAGAAAAATCTCAAGAACCACAATTAGCCTAGTTTCACAGATTCTTCTACACCATACAGCATAAACACCACACCCAAGTCTACGTCTGCATACATGTCAGGCACTGTGATGTTCAGTGGACATTTCACTGCATGAGCTGCTTACATCTTCCGTGCATGCAAATGTGTGAATTCATGTAAGCAACGTGCATGAAAAACAGTACACAATAAATGTGGAGGTGTGGCATGAAAGCAAAGCGGAAGCAATCCCAAGCATACATCCCGTTAATGGGAGACACCATTATGAAAATGGTCAAACTGTCATTTTCTGGGGATTTTATGAGCATTTTTGAGTCTCTCCATTTAAAACATGCTAGAAAATATGTAAAAATGCGAAGGAAGAACCTTTCCCCATGATAATTTTTGCTGGCACTATTGGAAACACATAGAAGACGAAAAAGCAAGTTTTCCCAAGGTATCTTTTTTTCACATTTTCTCGTAATCTACTGTTTGTGAACTTGAATTTATGCAGAAAATATTCGAAGTATTGTACAGATCTGTAATTTTCAGGGTGTATTCTTTATGCATGTAGCAACATTTTGTCACATGGGTTTATGATATGAGCCACTAGGTCAGCAGCTATACATTAAACAAGTTTTAAAAATGGAGATTCTTTCGAGTAAATAACATAAATAAATATCTTTTTCAAACGTATTTGGAATTTTCCCAAAAGGATGTAACAAGTCTTCATTATTGAAATGAAAAATCTAAGGAAACTAACATTTTAATTTTGCTGTATATAGTTTTTGAGCTGTACATTTTTTTAAAGAAAGAAAATTACATGTAATTTGAATAATTAACAGATGACCTACTTTTTTCCATTGAGCAAAAGTAGTTTTCTCTGATTTTTATGTATATCTTTGAATTGCCATGCATGAAAGTTTGAAAACTCATTGCAGTAAAAACAAGAAGGGCAAAGCCCATACGACTCACATACTTGACCTTGACCTTTACATGACCTTGACCTTCATGTGACCTTCAAGGTCAAGGTCAAACAACTAAACCTAGCAATGACATCATACACTAAGAAATGTTTTACATATATTTCCTACCAAAATACATGTGGCCTTGACCCAAGGTCAAGGTCATCCAAGGTCATGCAACACATAGCTGTTAATTCAAGGCATAGGAAGCACAATGGTGCTTATTGGCACTTTCTACTATGAGATATGGTCACTTTTCGTGGTTCACTACCCCATTTTGGTCACATTTCATAAGGGTCAAAGTGACCTTGATCTTGATGATATGTGACCAAATGTGTCTCATGATGAAAGTATAACATGTGCCCCACATACTTATTAAGTTTGAAACAGTTATCTTCCATAGTTCAGGGTCAAGGTCACTTCAAAATATGTATACAATCCAACTTTGAAGAGCTCCTGTGACCTTGACCTTGAAGCAAGGTCAATCAAACTGGTATCAAAAGATAGGTATTACTTTGCCTTGTATATCATATATAGGTCAGGTATCCAATCTCAAAAACTTCAGAGACAATTGGGAAAATTTGAAAAATGGCTGTTTTTTTAACGTTTTCGGCCTTGAAGCCTTGAAGCAAAGTCAAGTCACCATGTATGTTTTTGTACGCCTTGTCATCATACACCATCATGCCACATTTGGTGTTGATAGACTTAATAGTCTCCGAGAAAGATCCAACGTTAAAGGTTTTTACAGACGACAGGATGCCCGGACGCCCAGACGCCCGGGCCGACGACTCGGGTGACCTAGTATGAAAGTATAACATGTGTACTACAATGTTATGAAGTTTGGAAGAGTTATCTTCCATAGTTCGGGGTCAAGGTCACTTCAAAATATGTATACAATCCAACTTTAAAGAGCTCATGTGACCTTGACCTTGAAGCAAGGTCAATCAAACTGGTATCAAAAGATAGGGATTACTTTGCCCTATACACCATATATAGGTCAGGTATCCAATCTAAAAAACTTAAGAGAAAATTGGGAAAATGTGAAAAATGACTGTTTTTTAGACAACATTTACGGCCCCTGCGACCTTGACCTTGAAGCAAGGTCAAGTCACTATGTATGTTTTTTGACGCCTTGTCATCATACACCATCATGCCAAATTGGGTGTTGATAGACTTAATAGTCTCCGAGAAAAATCCAATGTTAAAGTTTGTTCGGGACCCCCGGACGGACGAAAAGGGCGAGTACATAGACTCAAATTTGCTTCGTATGTGAGTTAAAAAATCGTCTCTTTTACCCATGTCTCCCCTTAAACACCCCAATCCATTCTCAGATTGAATGAAAGCATGAATCAGTCAAACAGAGGACGGTGAAACTCGGGTTCCTCTCACCTGAAAGGGTTTGGCACCAGGAACATGCTGCTTCTGAGCAAGCAACACAAATTTCAGTCAGCAAAGCAATACAAGGCAGACGGCAGCACAACAAGCTGGCAACAGGGCAGGGTACAGATTGGGAGGTCGGGGGGAAAGGGATGTTCTACAGACCAAGATCAAAACAAATATCAACTACAATACAGATGTGGTAGAAGACTGTCAGCAGTGGCTAGTGCTTGTGCACACATGGAGGGGTCTAGATATAAATGCACACCAAAGGCAAGCATTCAAGATAAGTTGTAAAAAAAATGTACCATACATGGAGGACGATTACCTCAAAACCAGTCAACTGAATTCCAAAGAGATGCAAGCAGGCAACACTATATACACATGCACAGCACTATAGAGGCTGCCCCATGTTTCAACACACACGCCATAGGCAATTTCCCAACCCATCTTCATACAGGATTATCTCAAACAGATCCAAAAACCACACACAGCTAAAAGGGGAACCAAAAACCATACAAATAAAGACGAGAAAAATGAAAATAAAAATCATTAAATACATGAATATCCTAAGAACTCATAGAAATGAGAAGCACCAAATGATTTCTCCCTGCAGTCATTACAACCAGAGAACTACACCACTTCAAGCACCACAACCATGGAGACCAAGACAGAGACAGAGACTCAACGTGCATCAGCGCCCCTACCTCACTGTGCTTGCCCGCCATGTTCTGCAGCCAGGTGAGGCGGAGGTCAGGGGAGTTCTGGTAGCCCTTGGCGATGCGGTACATGAGGTCTAGCAGCATTTCAGGGTCTTCTTGGAACTCCTTCATCTTGACCGTGTCGGACAGGATCATGTACAGATTGAACACCAGGTCCCGCACCTGAATCACAGGGAGTTTGTCAGTGTCAGTGGGACATTCCAGTTGAACGTGTGTAGGCAAACATTCGCGCCATCAACCCTTCATCTTGACCGTGTCGGACAGGATCATGTACAGGTTGAACATTAGGTCCCGCACCTGAATCACAGGGAGTTTGTCAGTGTCAGTGGGACATTCCAGTTGAAAGTGTGTAGGCAAAGCTTTGCGCCATCAACCCTTCATCTTGACTGTGTTGGACAGGATCATGTACAGGTTGAACACCAGGTCTGAATCACAGGGAGTTTGTCAGTGTCAGTGGGACATTCTAGTTGGAAGTGTGTAGGCAAAGCTTTGCGCCATCAACCCTTCATCAGGTAAATGTTTGAGACCTGAAGAAATGAAAACAAGTTGGGTGCCCACTGCTATCCCCCAGGGCGCCTGCCTACCTGCTCAGGGAAGGTGGTTTCCTGCAGCTCAGTGTCTGCCTCAGCATAGGTCAGGATGGTCTTGAGTGACTTGCGCAGGAACTCCTCGTTGAAGCTCTGGTTCTGTCCCACCAGGGAGCTCAGCGACATAGTTACCTGCATCTTCACCCTGGCAAAGTTCTGTGGGAAGGAAGGTGAGTTTGATGAGTTCTCAGAATGATGGAAGGCTTTTTAATTGCCAAGAAGCTGTAGCTGGGAAGCTGGGACAATCTTAGAAAGTTTTGACAGTTTGCATGATGTACAATATGGATGTACGTAGCCTGAATGTCTGCCTCAGAATAGGTATAATACCAGGTCCCCAAAAAGCACCAATATGGAGCAGTTTTGGATGCAGTGGACTTGTTTTGGTAAGTTCAAAATACTTCCCCAGCCCCCTACATGTTGAGGTACTTTCTGCTGCTCTGTCATTGAAATTATTTTTCAACAGGTTTTCTTCACATTAAAAAGCAAATTGCACCTCTTCTCAAGAGGTGCAGAGGATTAAAGGGAAAAACCCAACCAACAAAACAACAATAACAAAACAAAAGGCCAAAACACTGCAACAAAACCCCAAAACTGCATACGATGAGAACTCACATTTCCTTGCTTCAAAGTCTGCCTCAGAAGAAGTACACAATGCAATGACTAATACTGACTTGCACTGCCCAGATCAAATTTCTGCTTCATGAGAATAAAAACATAACACCATGCACACACAAAATTCACATTGTCAATGAAAATTACAAAACAAGAAAGCTGCAGATTCACACTGCCAGTGAAAAATACAAGGCATTAACAAGATGATGGATTCCCAGTGCCCACTAAAAAGTTAACCTCATGAAAATAACAATAAGTTATGCAGCACTCAAAGGTCAGCCTCATGATGTAAAAAAGAAAGTCCATGCAAAGAAAAACTTGCACTGCCTAGCTCAAATCTGCATCATGAAAATAACAAGACATTATTACTACTGCTCACAGCTTGAAGTTCCGCGTCACATGAACTGTAGGCCTTTATAAGCATCACACCCCTTTCATTATTCACCTCAAAAGTTCTGCTTCATTAGAATACAAGACACTATAAACACTACAGAGTCAAGCTCAATAATCAGCTTCAAATGAAACGCTGGACCCAAAGCACACTGAACACTTACATTGCTCCGCTCAAAATTCTACCTCGTGAGAATTACAAGATGATAGTGTTACACTAGAGATTCCAAGTTCAGCTTCACGTGAAATACATGACCTGACAGGCATTGCACACTCACACTGCACAGCTTAATTTAAATTACAAAATACTAAAACGACTACAGGAAAAGTACCCTAGATAAGCACACTGAACATTTACACCCCCCTGTGGGTTGGGGGTAAGAATGGACCCACTATGTCCCCCCGGGAAATAGAGACTTTACTTGCTCTCACATTAACCAGCTCTAGTGGTTTCCATAGTCAAAGACCTTATATAGCCAACAAAGGCTCATTGGCCATAACACTGTAACCATTCATTCATTGAACACTCACAATGCCCAGCTCAAAGTTCTGCCTCATGAGAATTACAAGACATTATAACACTAGAGACGACAAGTTCAGGGCCCGTATTCACAACGGCGATATATCTTTTTAACACTCGATTTATCCCCTAGCCCCGCGTTATCTTGATCGGTTAGATAAGGTACGCTCGTCAGAGGATTCTAGGTTGCGCTTTGCTATATATACTGGTTTCCAGCCAAGGGAGAGCGGAACAGGCAGTTGGAATCGTCTGAGTTTAGAGATAAATCGGAGTTAAAATAAATCGCCGATAAATCGCCGTTGTGAATACGGGCCCAGCCTGATAGCCCATAACACTGTAGTCCTTCACTCACACTCATTCATTGAACACTCACATTGCCCAGCTCGAAGTTCTGCCTCATGAGAATTACAAGACATTATAACACTAGAGACGGCAAGTTCAGCCTGATAGGCCATAACACTGTAGTCCTTCACTCACACTCATTCATTGAACACTCACATTGCCCAGCTCGAAGTTCTGCCTCATGAGAATTACAAGACATTATAACACTAGAGACGGCAAGTTCAGCCTGATAGGCCATAACACTGTAGTCCTTCACTCACACTCATTCATTGGACACTCACATTGCCCAGCTCGAAGTTCTGCCTCATGAGAAGGTAGAGGGAAGCGCTGGCCTGGGAGCGCGTGGTGCCAATGCAGGAGCTGCAGTGGCGCAGCAGCTGCAGGCAGAGGTCTGCACACTGCTCCGTCTCCTCCTCAAAGAGCAAGTCCAGGAACTGTCAACAGAAAACAGCGTTCATCAGCTGTGTCCACTGCAGGCAGCAGGGAGGGAAAACTTGAAATTTCCAGAGGAATCCAATACCTCCCCTATCTCTCATGTTCAAGGTATCCCCCTCCCTTGCACTCCCTCCCTCCCTCTTAGTGAGGTCTTTTATTAGTTATTCCTTGTGTTCGCATGCAGATCTACACAGGTGGGCAGGGATATTAAGTGACTACAAGTGGCTTTCTTATCCAAGGTCCTGCATGCAAAATTTCCATTATTTTCCTCATCAACAGTAATAAGAAAATATAATTCACAAGCCCAAGTTTCTCACAGAAACACATAGCAAGAATCCAATATCTATCTCTGGTAACTTAAAAAATGCATACATCTTTGGTAACTTACAGAGGAAACGCTACACAACAAACCCAGGAACATTCAGCCCTTAACCTCAGCCAAAATATCCCAGCAGGAAAAGAGGCAGACAACGGAGTGACCCCTGCCCCGTCCTACCTTGGTGACCAGACAGCGGAGTGACCCCTGTCCCGTCCTACCTTGGTGACCAGGGCGCGCTGCGTGGCAAAGAGGCTCTGCAGCACCAGGGTGCTCTGGTTCAGGCTGAGAGTGTGCAGCAGCACCCGCAGCCCACTGCTCAGCAGCGGCTGCATCAAGTCTGAGTTCTGTGCAATCTGCAGGCAAGCACAATGAAGGCTGTCAGCACTGGCTTTATAGAGAACTTGGCACATGAAACACTCACACAGGTATGCCCATATACACAGCACACAAACATACATATGTTTGCACACACAATATACATCCAAGAGACATAGAGGCATGCACACACACACATACACACACACACACACACACACACACGCGCGCGCATGCATGCATGCACACACACATAAAAGCACACACCTGCATGCATTCACATGCACACATACGCACTCACATACACACACATTCTCTCTCTCTCTCTCTAATTGCTGGGCAATGAAGATTAGAGATATACTGTTCGATTATGAATTTCATGATATATGGAGACAACAGAGGGTCCGTAAAGAAAACAGTTTCGTAAAAGAATTAAAACGCAGATTGGTGTGTCGCTACAACGAATGTTGGTACTCTACATTACAAACTAGTGAGAGATACTCCTTTCACAAGGTATTCAAGTGCAACTCTAAGTCAGAGCAATATCTCTATGACTTGGACAAACCTATCTTCAGGGACTTGTACATTCGTTTTCGCCTGGGTATTAGCAAACTCTACGTATACCGATATAGATATAGTGAGCCAACTACGCTGTTGTGTCCTAGTTGCAATGAGAGATTTGAGGATGAAATACATTTTCTATTTGTGTGTCCAGCATACGAAGATTTACGAATAAGGTATCTACATTTTTGTTTTGGTCTAACTATGCAAGAAAGTTTGATGATGTGTCTCTCAAATTACGACAGGGAAAGAATAAGATCTGTGAGCACTTATTTACTCCATGCATTTAAAAGGAGGAGATCTACATCATGAATTGTGACATATGTACCCTTGTTAGTGAGTCCTTGTACTGGGCTGATGGCCTATACAATAAAGTTTTCGTTCGTTCGTTCTCTCTCTCTCTCTCTCTCTCTCTCTCTCTCTCTCTCTCTCTCTCTCTCTCTCTCTCTCTCTCTCTCTCTCTCTCTCTCTCTCTACAAAAGAAAACACTTTAATAAGATGACACATACAATCATGTGTAAGTACACATACCAGGGTTCATACAGGTTTTTAGATACAAAATTCCATGACTTTTCCATGACTTTCCATGACCTTCAATAACATTTTTCATGACTTAGCGTACATGACCGTTTTAAAGAGAAAAGTGTATGGCGCACCATCAAACTCACGCAGGCTCTTGTGCAGAAAGTTATGGATAAAAGCCCCATTAGATATGGCCTTGCCAGGAACCTGAGCTGGATGTCTCCAAATGACTGTGAAGAAAGATCTGCGCCAAAATAACAAAGCCCAGTTCCAGAACTGCCTCCAGGTCCTTGAAGGGGGGACACTACGTTGAAAAATGGGATTATAGAAAAAAAATATTTATTCAGCAAGTATAAGATTAAGAGCTATGTTCATGAAATTTTGTACATAATACATACACAATGTAAGGTATATTCAGACCAAATTTTATTGTTCCAAATTGATTTGTTAGTGTGTTATAACAGAATCACTGAAAAAAACACGGGGGTGATCTTGCACACTCTACCAAATACCTGTATTCAATTTTCTTAATGATTACCTATCATTGTAAACAAAGAAGAAGGTCTATATTACACAATAGGATGTAAAAAATGTATCATCAACACTTAGAAATTTGTCTGGTGACAAGTGGCACTATCAGCACAAAAACACACTCCCGGCATGATGAGATGAAGCTTACATATAAAAGAAAGTTACCAAGCTACGGTTTTCTTACTGGTCCTATTGTATGCTACACACATTCAGAAATGTACAGTAAAAAATTCAACAAGCTATCTTTATCCTAAGTCACTTTAATTTCTTGTGCAAAACTTCTGCCGTAGAAAGAAAAACTAAATTTTGATAAAAATGGCTGTAAAGTTTGAGAACAAGTACACTTGCACTGCAAATGAACCATAATAGGTACAATGTTCTAACATGACTTATTTAAATTGGAATTCATTTCTAATCATGATAGCACACTTTCAGCTTGACATTTTAACTCAAAGTATCAATACATCAGGTCCAGAAGCATCACCTGTGGAAAAACAAAGCATTTGTGACAAACACATTTTCATTGAAGATACAATATTTGTTTGGCATGGTTCTGTCACAATGAATTACTCCATAGGGAATCAGAGAGAGTCACAACGCAGTATTCAATCAAGTCCAGGTGAATACAGGACTCCCTCCTGCCGTCCTGGTTCATGAGTCGCTGGCGCTCTGCTCGATGCGCTTCCTCCAGTCTTGTCCGTCTTGCTTGGGCTTGCTTGGTGGATTTCCTGACTGCCTTCTTCACCCTTTCTTCATCTTCTTTCCTTGCATTCTGCACAGCCAACTCCCCCAACAACTCTAGTTCATCCAGTACATCCTGATGTGCTGATGAGCCCTTATTGAATCGCTGGATGCAGATTGCAACGGCAGTATCCACTGTGAGACCTGTCCA
Organism: Theodoxus fluviatilis; assembly: GCA_034096865.1. Taxonomy (NCBI): domain Eukaryota; kingdom Metazoa; phylum Mollusca; class Gastropoda; order Cycloneritida; family Neritidae; genus Theodoxus; species Theodoxus fluviatilis. Next base: position 47,725 of record JAWQFJ010000382.1, read on the forward strand.
TCTTTCTTTGGGGCATAGTCTCCAAACCAACGAGTGGAAACATTCATTAGAGTTCTGGGTTTTGCCTGCAAGGCATCTCTGAAGCAACTGGGGATCTCCCAGTCTCTTGTAGAGAGGCACAAGTGCCTCAGCTATGTCTATAGGAAGAGGGTGGGGGTGAGTTGGAGGGAGCTTGTCGTCTTCCTGTGCTCGCTTGTGGAAGCACCATGTTCTTCGGTCAGGACTGGATGCAGGACACCTGTCATGGTGAGGGTCATCATTTGTGGACAGGGTGTGGAAGAAGGAAGCCCAGACTGCATTCACCATGCCATCTAGGTCTCCTGGGTGCTCCTTGATGGCCTTGCCATAGTAGCTGGTGAGCTTGGCAATTCGTTGGTCGGTCAGTTTACCCCGGCCACCAATTGGAGCATGTTGGGCCTTTCTCTTTTCCACAAGATTTCGAAGAGCTGTGCCCATTCTCTTTGTCACATGATTGACGCAATCCATTTTGCTGACAAGCACCCCCTCACCATAGACTTCTGCAGCATTCACTCTGGCATGGGCCTTCCCATATCCATCCCCCAGCATCTCCATGTACCTGAAATTGTGGAGTGCTTCTGATCTTCTCCACAAAGTCAGTGCAGCTTCCACTTCCATAGCCTGGGCAGAACAGTGCACATTCTTCTGGCATTTCCCTTTGTGGTTTCTGTGCCACTCTTCGAATTCTGCTGTGTCTGGCTCAGGCCCTAGCTCACAGCCATGGCAGTAGTTTGATAGGGTCACAAAGTCTACAACAAGTCCACTGTAGTTCTCAATGACAGCTGCAATGCCACTGTGAGATGTTCGCCCCCGCTTGTGCCAGCTCCCATCGAACGAAACTGCAATATCTAGACGTCCTTCTGGAGTTGGCTCACTAATTTTCAACTGCAAGTACATCAGTCGAACCTGTTCAGCTGCCTCCTGAAGGTGCCTATCAGCAGCCCGATGAACTCCTGAATGCAGCGTCTTCTGGTAGAGCTGCCATGTCTTCAGATGCATGGGTGGGGGCAATGTTCATGAGAGCGAAAAATCGTCTCAGTTGGGTGAACCCAATCCCAATGGAGGTGGCAGCAACGACGAGACGACGGTTGATGTCGTAGCCATTGTGCAGAGTGCCTGTCTTTGGTGAGGTCCTGACCGCCGTAATGGTGTTTCCACATGCTGAGCAGAACACTTTCAGTTTGCTCGCTGATCCAAACATCGCCGACTGATTTTTGGTCACTGTTAACGGCTGGTCACAATCTCGGCAGCGGAACACGGAGACGAGCTTGTTCATCATGCTCATGCTGACGATCACGTTCTCGTCATCACCCACTGGCTCTCTTGTCTCGCTCTCGAAACAACGAAGTTTCTTGGCACTGGTAGGGACAGATTCTGACGATGAGGAGGCGATTGCTTTCGCAACATCAGCTGCTGCGCCAGAAGCAGATTTGATAAACGTGAGCGCGGAGGTTGCCGAATCGCTACTAGCGAGAGGTGCATCTTCGGTCGAAGTAGAACTAGAAGCAAGCACTGTCGATTCTCGAGCTCCGGAGTCAGTACATAAATCTGTTTCCACTCCATGTCTTCGTTTCTGAGCGGACGATGAGGAGGCGAGCAACCTTGAAACAGCTGCGCCGAGACGTAGTTTCGATCGACTCGAGAGTGGTAGCTGCTGAATCGCCGCTCGCACGTGGTGCGGTGTCGATCGAAACAGAAGCGATCGCTGTCCAATTTCCCGCTCCGGAGACTGTTGACAAGTCTACCCTTCCTTGCCTTCCTTTTTTCTTCGGCTTTCCCCCAAATTTATGCAGCGTAGCAAACTTCTTTGCATCCCTCCTCGGCATTCTTGCACTCGGTTGATTGATACTAATGACGCCGTGCGTTCCTAGTGTCGAAAACAGCCGAAGCTAGTTCGGCAACAGCCGGATCACGCGCTGCGCACGGGTTAAGCGACCAATCAGAGCAAAGGATCTATATAGACAGAGGCTTCTCTTTTGAAGCGTTTCATTGGTTCAGACTAGTTTCCGATTTCTACTTCATGTGCTTTCGGCAGCTAACCTTTCGTTACGGTAGTTGGAGTGGCTCGAAGCCTAGAAATGGCGCTACGCGTCGGTACCGAGCATGTGGCGTTTCTTTGCAAGAAAGATGGCGTAACCTAGGATTTTTTATTTATTAAATTCCATGACTTTCCATGACTTAAATTGAAATTCCATGACTTTCCAGGCCTGGAAAATGAAAAATCAAATTCCATGACTTTCCAGGTTTTCCATGACCTGTACGAACCCTGACATACACACCATACATGTACACATGTGCAGGGAAACGCACAGAAGACACACCTGTATGATGAGCTCCAACACATCCAAGGCCACCATGCTGCCTTCAGAGGCCAAACTGCCTTCCACCTGGGCATCTGTCTCCACATCCCTCGGCTTGGGACTGCAAGCAAAACAGGAAGAGTTCTGCAAACATCTTCTTCAGCATCTAACATATGGTATTTCAAGTCCTGGTAAACATCTCCTTCAGCATTTTGCATAATTCAAATACTTGTCAACATCTCCCTCATCATTTTGCATAATTCAAATCCTTGTAAACATCCCCTTCAGCATTTTGCATAATTCAAATCTTTGTAAACATCTCCCTCAACATTTTGCATATAATTCAAGTCCTTGTAAACATCTCCCTCAGCATTTTGCATAATTCAAGTCCCTGTAAACATCTCCTTCAGCATTTTGCATAATTCAAGTCCTTGTAAACATCTCCTTCAGCATTTTGCATAATTCAAGTCCTTGTAAACATCTCCTTCAGCATTTTGCATAATTCAAGTCCTTGTAAACATCTCCTTCAGCATTTTGCATAATTCAAGTCCTTGTAAACATCTCCTTCAGCATTTTGCATAATTCAAGTCTTGTAAACATCTCCTTCAGCATTTTGCATAATTCAAGTCTTGTAAACATCTCCTTCAGCATTTTGCATAATTCAAGTCTTGTAAACATCTCCTTCAGCATTTTGCATAATTCAAGTCTTGTAAACATCTCCTTCAGCATTTTGCATAATTCAAGTTCCTGTAAACATCTCCTTCAGCATTTTGCATAATTCAAGTCTTGTAAACATCTCCTTCAGCATTTTGCATAATTAAAATCCTTGTAAACATCTCCCACAGAATTTTGCATAATTCAAGTCCTTGTATACATCTCCCTAAGCATTTTACATAATTGAAATCTTTGTAAACAACTCCCTGAGCATTTTGCATAATTGAAATCCTTGTAAACATCTCCCTCAGCATTTTACATATGGTGGCTGCTATTTCAGATCCCCCTCCTCAGCTGTAACCCCATGCCACTGAGCTTTCGGGGCCTACTTCAGTAGCTCAGGAATGAGAACATACAGAAAACACATACCCCACAACTACAAGGACATCAACATTGGGAACCTGGGGAAATACCAATGGTCCATATGAGGCGCCTCCAACTCAGACTTCCATCAATACCTTTATACCATTATCAGATGAATTATTTTTGAAAAGTAAAAGTAAAATAAAAATACAAACTACACACTTCATGAAGTCAAAAGATGCAAAGAAATAATGACAATAACTCAATCAGTGAAATTTAAGAGCAACTGATGCTTGACAACAAATGCTGGTTTTTCCTAAATCAGAGGGCAGTTTTACCAGTACTTGTAAAATGACAACTGAACCCAACAGTCACGTGACTGTGCTGAAGATGTGAGTCAAGAGATAGTAGTGGATGCAATAGTGGTAAAAGTAGTCGAGATGATCCGATGGCAGTTGGATTGGGTATTGATCATGGTGATGGCAGTGGTAATGCTGGTGATGGTGATAAAGTGGTGGGGTGCTGGTGAAGTGGGCGCAATGATGCTACTGCTGCTGCTGTGGCAAAGTCCTCCATACACCGTAGACTAAATGCTGGAAGTGGCTCACCTTTCCTGCAGCTCACAAGAGTGGCGCCAGTGCACCTGGTCCTTGCGCCATCGCAGTCGGCTGCTCTCCACCGGTACCAGTGGAGGTGTGCGGTCTCCACTCACTGCAAGCAGCAAAGTCACAGTCAGCCCATGTGTCACCACTCACTGCAAGCAGCAAAGTCACAGTCAGCCCATGTGTCACCACTCACTGCAAGCAGCAAAGCCACAGTCAGCCCATGTGTCACCACTCACTGCAAGCAGCAAAGTCACAGTCAGCCCATGTGTCACCACTCACTGCAAGCAGCAAAGTCACAGTCAGCCCATGTGTCACCACTCACTGCAACCAGCAAAGTCACAGTCAGCCCATGTGTCACCACTCACTGCAACCAGCAAAGTCACAGTCAGCCCATGTGTCACCACTCACTGCAACCAGCAAAGTCACAGTCAGCCCATGTGTCACCACTCACTGCAACCAGCAAAGTCACAGTCAGCCCATGTGTCACCACTCACTGCAACCAGCAAAGCCACAGCCAGCTCATGTGTCACCACTCACTGCAAGCAGCAAAGTCACAGCCAGCCCATGTGTCACCAATCAATTCAACATCCAGGCAACACTTGCATGGACTTCCACTCACTGCAACCAGCAAAGTCACAGTCAGCCCATGTGTTACCACTCTTTGCAAGCAGCAAAGTCACAGTCAGCCCATGTGTCACCACTCACTGCAAGCAGCAAAGTCACAGCCAGCCCATGTGTCACCAATCAATTCAACATCCAGGCAACACTTGCATGGACTTCCACTCACTGCAACCAGCAAAGTCACAGTCAGCCCATGTGTTACCACTCACTGCAACCAGCAAAGTCACAGTCAGCCCATGTGTCACCAATCAATTGAACATCCAGGCAACACTTGCATGGACTTAAGAATTTCACAGAAAATGCTCAGGCTTGGTGCTTGTTTGTTAATTTGTTCATTTATTTTCTTTCTGTTTGCTGATTCATTTGTTTATTTGTTTGTTTACCCAGACATCCATGGACAGCTTCACTTGGCCCACAAACAGCCACCAAGCCCCACACTGATGGGGAAAACCCATGTGGGCCCTCTTCAGGAATAAACTCATCTAGCTATTGTCAGCAAGCTGTCAACAGCCCAGGTACTGCTCTCTTCCTCTACAATCTGCGTGGGTGTGGCATCCCCTTCTCAGCCTCCGCATAGCCCCTGAGATTCCATTTACTGCTTGAAGTGTGCAGTCAAGAATGCAATGCTGTTCCCCACTATGACAGGCACACTGCTGAGATTCCAGCCCTGGGACATGAAATTTGCAGAACCTATAATATACATATTCAAATGGTTTTTTAAATTTCAAAGGAAAAAAAACCTAGACATGGCAACATGGGAAAGTTGATTGGCACCTATTTCACTAAATCACAGACGTAGAGGAAGTAAGAAAAATTATGTTCCATTATTCCTGCCAATAACTGTCTTGAATTAAATAGAAGCAAACTGTTCAGACAGTTTTGTCAACTTTGATGATCCTCTTGAATTCCTAATGTAATCCTTTCAAACAAGCAGTCAGTATTTCACACACACACACACACACACACACACACACACACACACACACACACACACACACACACACACACACACACACACACTCACACACACCAAACACCACACTACCCACCCCCACACAAAAAAACACACCAACCAACCCACCAACCTGCCCACCAACCCACCCACCAATCAACCAACTATCAACCACCCCATCAAACAACCCACCCACCCACCAATCAACCAACTATCAACCACCCTATCAAACAACCCACCCACCCACTAATCAACCTAACCAACCCACCCACCCACCAACCAACCAACCCACCAACCCAATCCACCAACCAACCCACCAACCAACCCACCCAACCAACCACCCAACCCACCAACCAACCAACCAACCAACCACCACTCACTCAACCAACCAACTCACCAATCAACCAACCAACCAACCCAACCCACCCACCCACCAACCAACCCACCAACCAACCCACCTGGCACCAATCAACCAACCCACCAACCAATCCACCACCCAACCAACCACCCAACACACCAACTAACCCACCCACCCAATCAACCAACCCACCAACCAACCCACCAACCAACCAACCCACCAACCAACCCAATCAACCAATCCACCAACCAATCCACCAACCAACCCACCCAACCAACCACCCAATCCACCAACCAACCCACCCATCCAATCAACCAACCAACCAACCAACCCACCAACCAATCAACCCACCAACCAACCAAACCCACCAACCAACCAACCCAACCCACCAACCAATCCAATCCAACCCACCATTTAACCCAACCAACCCACCAACTAACCCAAAACAGACAGCACCTGAAGGCATCCCAAGCTGGTGTGGGTTGTCTGACTAACCTGAGGATGGGCCAGTGTTCTGTCGGCGCCGCATCATCATCTCAGACCGGGCGCTGCCTGTCCCCAGAATGGCCTCCTCCAGGCGCGACTTCATGTCCACACTTTTCTTCAGTGTCTGCTGGGAGTACTGGCTCAGCATCTTCTTGCCCTGGGGGAGAGCCAGGCATCAACACGCACCCCCACAGCCAGCCGCGGGCCTGGCTGACTCGGGTCAAAGGAGATGTAACATGACTGGTCAATTTACCAAGCACAACCAAACAACTGAAGGAATAACAAGTGTGCAAGGTGACTCCTTAGCAGAAAACAGTCATGGGGCAACAAATGGCAATGAATAAGATCTGGTCCAATGGGTGCCCTTGATGGTGAGGTCAAAGGTGAAATTGGTACTGTCTATGATACAAGGCTAAAGAAAACTGCACAATCACTTTTACAAGTATATAAAGTGAAAACACATTACAGAAGTTCACGATCCATAGAAAGACTAATGTAATAACAGAATTAGAGACCAGAGTCAAACCAAGACAAGAATGAGACAATGTAGGCAGAGCAGCTGTTCCAGACACATGAGAGACCACATCTCAGAAACCGAATACCACTCTAAATAGTACAGGCTGTTACATCATCAACCTGCAGGCAAAGCTGAGAGAGGACACGAAAGAAGACACCCCCTGTAGAAGAGGAGAACAGAGCAGAGCAGATGAGATCAGGAAGAAACCTCAGAAAGGCAGACCATACAACACCAGACTTTGATGAGAGATTTCTCTCCCCCCAGGCTCCGCACCTCAGTCATCCCTAGCACTGACCTCGGCCACAGAAGGACAATTAGTAAGTCTGCGGAGTGCATGGGGCATGCCTGACTTGGCAGTCAGAGAGACAGGCAACTAGTGCACACTGGGATCATTGGCAAGTAGCTCAATGCCCAACTGCAATGGCTGACCACACTCGGCTCCATTCGGGCTAGCCCGTTTCACTGGGCACCGACAATATGCATGAATATGCACCATCTCTCCCAAGTCAAGTCACTGGTAGTACTGCAATGTTTCCATTCAGTTAATGTGGCTGCACTAAGGATGGCTACCATTGATTTCAAGGGATTCAAACACTTCAAGGGTGAAGGGAATTCAGGGCAGTATGCATTTATGGCTATTATGCCAAATCTCAAATCTACTGGAAATAGCATTCAAGGTTTGCTCTATGTATATTTGACGAATGCGTTTTGTTATGGGGGGTGGGGGGTGGGGGGGTGGGGTGGGGTGAGAATACAATATTCACGACCTCTGATGAGCTCAGTGAGTACAGTATGACTACTTCAATATGAAACTGGTGTCATACCATGTCCATTAGGGAGAAAGCATTATTTTAAATAAAAATGGTAAAAACCTGCCATGGACTCCCAGTCATTCAAATGGAAGTCCACAGAAGTGACCATGCAGCAGAACATTATGATAAAAGTACAAAGTTCAGAGTACAGAAGTGCCACGAACCCCAAATGGTGAGTGAAATTCCCAACACCAATACCAAACGTTCTTGCACCGTTCCACTCTTCCTCGTTTTTGTACAGACATTATCACTGTGAGGTTTCACAGGTCAGAATAAAGTACAGCTGCAATCTGTATGGGAGGGATTCCTGGTTTGTAAATCTTTGCTGTTATTGCACTAAAATCTATGCCCCAGAGCTACCTTTGTCATCAAAGATACAAGAGTGCATTTAGAACAAGAAAACACTTTTTAATAGTTAAATAAAAAGTATTGTTGATGTCTACCTATTAACTATCTACCATCTCTCTCTCTCTCTCTCTCTCTCTCTCTCTCTCTCTCTCTCTCTCTCTCTCTCTCTCTCTCTCTCTCTCTCTCTCTCTCTCACACACACACACACACACACACACACACACACACACTATATTCACCTATTTGCATTGCCTTATTCATTCAGTCCTTACCTCTGTTGATCCGATCCTCATGAACACTTGTCTCTCCTTCATTCGAGTCAGTTATAGGAGAAATGAACATTAAATGACTGCTGTCTGCTTTACAGAAATGATCATTTATGAAAACTGTTCTGGGGGGATAGGCAAGTTTTACAAAGCTGTTATCGTTTATGAACACGTCACATGCAGCAGACCTGGGAAACTGCTTGAATGTCAAGAACATTTTCACCGGTTTTCATCCTTGCAATCACTTCCAGCATGGTCCCAGCAGGTCCAAAAGGAAAGAGATGGCTGCTGCTATCATTCATATTCCATCAGACTTCTGTCCTTGTGCAGGAAAATAATAAATAAAAGCTTCCTTCAAGTTTTGGGATTACCAAGTATGGTCTCCAATAATGTTGACTGGATGAAAAAGCAAACAAACAAACTTGCTCTGCAAAATTAACACAATACCTTATCCCAAACTGTCAGCCTACATTTTTCTTCCCTGGCTCCTACTGCTACAAGCAAGCAGACAACATTTAAAGGCTTTGCCTCACTGTCAACTCTGACACAATGACTCCAGTTCCAACAGATAACCCAGGCAAAGCCAAGCTCTAACTGACACCATCTGCAGGAAAGCCATGATGAGCAGAGCTCAGCTGTACCATTTTGAAGAGTTCTGGAGTGATGATTCCCATTACATTTCTCATCCATTGAATAACTATAAAAAGTGCCGTAAAATCTGGCATATTATTGTATGGTTCAGATTTGTCTTGAAGTTGCTGAATAAACATCAGGAGATATGAATCCAAGCCAAATGTGTTTGCTTTCAAGTGAGAATTAAGTATGCACATGTTTATGTATGAGTGTGTATACAAAGTTAAATATTCCTGAATGCACTTTTTAAATGTCTGACTAAAAGGTGCCATCTCAGTTTATGTATTTGTTTGTTTGTTTATTTATTTATTCATTCATTCATTCATTCATTCATTCATTCATTCATTCATTCATTCATTCATTCATTCATTCATTCATTCATTCATTTATTTATTTATTTATTTATTTATTTATTTATTTATTTATTTATAGGTAAGAAAAACCCATAATTTGATTATTACATTCACAAAAGGGACTTCCATATAAAAAAATTTGAAAACAAAAATTGAAACCAGAAGTGTAAAGAGACTGTGCTTTGGATCAATGACTTCTATTTTTTTTAAAGCAAGCTAGTGTCCAAAAGAGAGCTACATGGTGACTATTAAAGGGTAAAACATTGTAACTCATATCAAATAAAAGTGGTTGTATGGGTCTCCAAAATGTGAACGATGGCAACTGATTGGGTAGATTTAACATATCCAACTGGGGTAGGACACCTACAGATGCGGTGGAGACTGCAGGAAGACTGCCTCAACTAGTCATGGTAAACACAGTGTCAATTCCAGTCTGAGTGGCAGTAGTGGTGGCAAATGGACTGCGTGGTGCATGGCTGTGCTGGTGCTGGAGACAGTGGTGTGTAGCGGTATTGGTGGCAGTCTTTGTCATCAGTGGTACCTGTGCTGGTGAGTCTTCCCTAGAGAAGCTGCGATTGAGCAGAGTGCCGGTGCCGCGGATGAAGTCTGCAGACTTTCTCTGAATGCCTTCCCACAGCTGCTCATGCAGGGAGGGGGACTTAGGGAGCGTGTAGCTCTTGGGGCGCCCCAGGCCTGCCCAGGGCAGGGGGCTGCCCCCGTCCAAGTCTTCCAGCGTCTCCGCCGAGGCCGATAGCATGGACAGCAGGTCATAGTTGACCTGTGCCCACTTAGCCTAGAAGATAACAGGACTGCAAGCATCAACCCGGGGGAGGGGGGGGGGGGGGGGGGGGGGGGGCCCACCAACGGGAACCACCAGGTCAGAGTTAGTCCCACATCACACCACTACAACTGACTGACGACTGACCGACTGACACACGGGAAGAGGGGGATGGGTGAGTTATTTTGGGGTTAGGGATTATTTCGCCACAGGCAGAAAGCTGTCAGTGTTTTTTTCCAAACAGCAGGATCAATGCAGTGAAAGAGCAGGCTCCTGATTTCAATGGTGCAAATGTGCAGACCCTCTTCCCAAGACAGGCTTCAAGACCTTATGCCACATGCATGACGGGTTAGTCAGCATTCAGTAACGAGTCCCGCATCACCAGATGTCATCATGCATGCAAAAAAGGTTCATTTGATTGCATCCCTGAACAGATTGCAACTGTCCATCACAGATTAAATTTAATTCTCTCAAGACAAAATGCAAGTTAATATTGTTTGAGGAAAAATAGTTATGCATGACAACAACATTCCAAGGAAAAAACATTGACATCCAACTTTAGAATTACCAACACCCAGCAAGCAAAACTCATTAGTGAAAAGAAAAGAAAAACAAAAAACTTTAGTTTCTCATCATACCACAACAAATACTGCATTAACATGTCAAAAATGCAAACATTACACTTCAAAATTTGACGATAAACGTTTACAGCATTCCACATGAATAAGTGAAGAAACTGAAGCAAATTAGAGGCAAGGGAAAATGTTCTTTTTTCAATCGATTTAGTGGCACATTGAGATTGACGGCATGTGTATCAGAAGTGTGCTGGCAGAGAGAAAAGAAAAGGAAAAAAGCATTCTTCATTCACTATTCTGCACAACCTCTTTGATTCCTCTCATTCACAATGCCTGGCAAAGTTCCATACAAGATCCTGCTACTGCAGCTGTAGAGAGCACAAGGTGAAGTTTAGTGCCATACGACGATGACTGATTTCATCACAACGGGGAAAAAAGCCCATATATTAGTCACGAAAGGGCTGAATAAAATGCACTGATTGACTAGCATACTGAAAATGAATGATTGCATGGTTAGATGATGCAGATGTATTCATTGGCAAAAGCTGAAGTTGAGAGAAGGAGAAAAAAAAGCTGTTTAGTGTCACTATCTAGCAGAATGGCTGATGTGCAAGAACAGAAGGTCTCTGTCATTTTTGGTTTTATTTGTTGTCTAACTGGCAATGAGTAGACAGATTTTGTTACAAGAACCTAACGCTCATCTGCAGTTCTCTTACGATGTTTACTTTCAGAGCAGAGCAGAACTCCAATTACTTCTCTAATACAACTTCCTCTTCTGTTACAATGCATTGCTTTCTCAGGCAAATCTGCATTCCTTCAGTCGGCACCCATACTGAGAACAGTCAGCACTTCCTGCTGCCGGACATCCTTGGACACAGCAGGAATTCGTGGTCACGAAACTTTTCAGTTTTCTTCAGTGTAAGGCCTTTCCTTTTCATAAGAAGTTCAAATTGAGTCAGAAACCCACACAGAGGGTGATATTCACCATTGTGGGAGACTTCTTTTCTCGTGTGTAGCCACATAAAGATTGAGTTGAGACATACAGAAATTGAAACAATACAAGTATCCTCCTTCTATAGCAGTGTGCACTTTTTTTTCACCCTTAAAATTTCCCCCCTCCAGAGAAGACATCGAGGTTAACTTATTCCACAGCTTTGCCAGTTCCTCAAGAACACACATCCGACCCCAACACACCAGCAAGAGCAACCATCTTCATTTGCTGCCGTGGACCGGAATGTTACACATCGACCATTGGAGAAATAAGTAGTTAAAGGGTGGTCAACCAATACGAAGAGGTAAGTTAAGGTAAAGCATAATTACTAAAGGGTCAAAGTACATTTGAGTTAAATCTACATAGTCCAGGCTAATTATTTTTCTTTAAAAAAAAGACTCAATGCTCCATGAAAATTCATTTCTTCTTTTGTATACATGTTCCATACAAAAAATTTCAACTTGACCTTGTCAAACATTTTAACAATCAATGACAAATATTTTGAAGACTTTACGCTCATTTGAATCATTATATTCAAAAGAACTTTCATCTTTGAACAAACACAGGACTTGAGGCATGTAATCTTGTATTAACAAATGTAAAAACCAAGAAAATAATTCGAATGACGATCAACTCGAATGAGCCG
>JAWQFJ010000382.1:65000-70000 GCA_034096865.1 Theodoxus fluviatilis
CATACACACACATGCACAAACACACACATGCACAAACACACACAGACACACACACACACACACACACACACACACAACACTGCACATATTCACACAAACACACACACACACAAACACACACACACACACACCACTGCACATATTCACACACACACACACACACACACACACACACACACACACACACACACACACACAACTGTACACTTACACTTGCCCTCACCACAGCACACGTACGTACACACACCTTGACGGCACTTTCCCCAGACTCAAAGGGAATGTCATAGCGGCCAAAGAGGTTGGTGCCGGCGATGGCCATGGCCACTTTCTGGTTGATGCGGTCGTCGTCAGGGTGGAAGGTGGAGCGGAGGCGACCCTCCACCACAGGGTCGTACAGCTGGGGCAGGGTCTCTACGATGATGGGAACCAGGGGAAGGTAGAGAGCCGCCAGCTTTGCCTTCATCTCCATGTTGGTATAGCGCACATCCAGGTCATGGTTGAAGAGCAAGTTTCTCACCACGTTGATGGCCCGGTTGTGGACAACTGGGTTGCTGGAAGAGTGATTACAAGAAGACAAATGCAGAAAGCAGTAAGACTGGGTGACTCCGGGCCATCCTGCATTCAGCAAGGTTTCATTTCTCAACAGACAGCCTCTGAAGGTTCAGCCACGGCTCAACAAAAATCTCCCAAGAATGTCTGAAGTAACAGAGTCCCACGGAAACGCAAACAGTACTTCACCTGACGTCTTCTGAAGGTCTGAATTAGACTGAGAAAGAGATATATTTTCCATATTAGAAGGCCCTGCAGAATTAAGTACTGATTGCTCTGCTACCTTATTCAACACTTTTCATAAAGGCACTGCTCTCTCTCTCTCTCTAAGTACACACGCACGCACACGCACGCATACACACACACACACACACACACACACACAGAATATCACTCACACACACACACACACACACACACACACACACACACACACACACACACACACACACACACACACACACACTCATTCATCCACTACTTCCCTACCCTCACTCTCCAGCCCTATCTCCATGCTCTTCCCACTCACCAAAACATTTAAATATCCCACTCCAACACCAACAAGCCCTCTGACACTCACGCAGAGTCCAGTGCTATGGCCAAGTCGGACAACACCAGGCCGGTCAGGAAGTGCTGCTGGCGGAACTCTGGGGTCAGCTCAAAGGCGCGGCCTCGGTCTATGAGGGTGGCGGTGGAGGCGTAGGAGCTGTGGGAAGTAGCACTGCCCGAGGAGGGGGTAGGGCTGGAGGGGGCAGAGGAGCCCAGCAATCCAGTCAGGGGCAAGTTGAGGGGGAAGTAGTGCTCGTGGCTGCAAAGGATGCGCAAAAAGTCCAACCGCAGAAGCAGCAGTCCCGAGGCATCCTGCGTCTGGGCGATCTTGGTGGCCATCTGGAACAGGTGAGAGACAAGAGGTGAGAGAGACAAGAGGTGAGAGAGACCAGAGGTGAGAGGCAAGAGGTGAGAGAGACCAGAGGTGAGAGAGGCCAGAGGTGAGAGAGGCCAGAGGTGAGAAGCCAGAGGTGAGAGAGACAAGAGGTGAGAGAGGCCAGAGGTGAGAGAGGCAAGAGGTGAGAGAGGCAAGAGGTGAGAGAGACCACAGGTGAGAGAGACCACAGGTGAGAGAGACCACAGGAGAGAGAGACCACAGGTGAGAGTATGAGGTGAGAGAGACGAGGTGAGAGAGACAAGAGTTGAGAGAGACGAGGTGAGAGAGACAAGAGGTGAGAGAGAGACAAGAGGTGAGAGAGACAAGAGGTGAGAGAGACAAGAGGTGAGAGAGAGACAAGAGGTGAGAGAGAGACAAGAGATGAGGTGGAGAGCAGACAGGAAGGACAGGCACATGGATATGCAGAAGGGAAGAGGATGAGATGAAGCCGTCAGGCCAAATCCTCAAAAGACATGAGTGAGTGAGTGAGTGAGTGAGTGAGTGAGTGAGTGAGTGAGTGAGTGAGTGAGTGAGTGAGTGAGTGAGTGAGTGAGTGAGTGAGTGAGTGAGTGAGTGAGTGAGTGGGTGGGTGGGTGAGTGGGTGGGTGGGTGGGTGGGTGGGTGGGTGAGTGGGTGGGTGGGTGGGTGGGTGGGTGGGTGGGTGGGTGGATGGGGTGGTGGGTGGGTGGGTGGGTGGGTTGGTGAATGAATGAATCTGCAGCTAAATGATTTGACAAAAATGCTGACAGTCAAGTAAGGTCCCACAAGTGTCCCACAGTTTACTATTTTCAGAAACAATTAATTAATAAAGAAAAATTAACATCCAAGTCACTTTTACATTTGAGACAGTAATGCATGTATGCAGACCAACAGACTTGTAAATAAACAAATAAAATTCATTTAACAAATTTGGGGTGGGGGTGGGGGGTAGGTGGGTGAGTGGGTGGGTGGGGAGTGTTGAGAGATAATTCAGGTAGATGAATAGAATAGCAGAATACACAAAAGTTATACGAATTTTTAAATTCAAATCAATAATGTAGTGTAAGAAAACTCCATTATCACGAGTGGCGAGTCAGGAGGGTGCTCTGCACCAGCCATAATCAGCTGGCCACACAACTTGACAGGATTAAGCCAGGTATCCCAACATGCACCTTGACAGGATTAAGCCAGGTATCCCAACATGCACCTTGACAGGATCAAGCCAGGTATCCCAACATGCACCTTGACAGGATTAAGCCAGGTATCCCAACATGCACCTTGACAGGATTAAGCCAGGTATCCCAACATGCACCTTGACAGGATTAAGCCAGGTATCCCAACATTCACCTTGACAGGATTAAGCCAGGTATCCCAACATTCACCTTGAGAGGATTAAGCCAGGTATCCCAACATTCACCTTGAGAGGACTAAGCCAGGTATCCCAACATGCACCTTGAGAGGATTAAGCCAGGTATCCCAACATGCACCTTGACAGGATCAAGTCAGGTATCCCAACATGCACCTTGACAGGATTAAGCCAGGTATCCCAACATTCACCTTGACAGGATTAAGCCAGGTATCCCAACATGCACCTTGACAGGATTAAGCCAGGTATCCCAACATTCACCTTGACAGGATTAAGCCAGGTATCCCAACATGCACCTTGACAGGATTAAGCCAGTTATCCCAACATGCACCTTGACAGGATTAAGCCAGGTATCCCAACATGCACCTTGACAGGATTAAGCCAGGTATCCCAACATGCACTGTGACAAGATCAAGCCAGGTATCCCAGCATGCACCTTGACAGGATTAAGCCTGGTATCCCAACATGCACCTTGACAGGATTAAGCCAGGTATCCCAGCATGCACCTTGACAGGATTAAGCCAGGTATCCCAGCATGCACCTTGACAGGATTAAGCCAGGTATCCCAACATGCACCTTGACAGGATCAAGTCAGGTATCCCAACATGCACCGTGACAAGATCAAGTCAGGTATCCCAACATGCAACTTGACAGGATCAAGTCAGGTATCCCAACATGCACTGTGACAAGATCAAGTCAGGTATCCCAACATGCAACTTGACAGGAGGCCCAAACTCATTGACGTGGGCTACTCACTGTCTTGTAGTACTGCTGGATGAAGCGGAAGACCAGGCCGCGATCCATCAGGGACAGCAGGTCTTGCAGGAAGAAGGCCAGGCTGTTGTTCAGGCTCCGGACCAGGGGTGGGTCCTGAAAGCACAGGCAGGTGTTGGGCACGCCTTTCTCGCACGCCTGCCCTGGACATAGTGCACTTAGTGTCTTTCACATATCCAGCCCACACATTATGGAGAGGACTTGTAAGATTTAAAAAAACTTTCCTTGCACACTGTTCAGAACTTTGTCAATTATCAAGGTCAATGAGGTCAGACTCCATTTGCCAGCAGCTGTCATCTGAAATAACAAACAAGCAAAGGACTCCACCTACAGTGACTAAAGGCTTTAAAATTTACATCAGTAATGTTTTTAATGCATGAAAATGATTTTGGTTTATCTGGGAGATTCCATTTCCAAGGTGTCAAATGGTATCTTTCTCCTATGATGCAAGTCAAATATCATTCAAGGCCACAGCAATCGCGCTAAGGTGTGTGTCAAAGAGGACGTAACACTGTATACTTCACTCTTTAGCGTGAAACAAAGGCTTTCTTCACCTTTCTTTTAATTCCTTTTTATGCCTTAAACATGTACAAATTTTAAACCAAGCTGAAAACAATGCAAGACAATAACAGTTCACAGACAGAGCGATATTCAATGTGTCTTCTCTAAGCAAAGAAAAGAGTGAAAGCTTGGATAAGCTAAAAAATTTCCTTTCAATGCTCACGGAATCTCTCTAAGCAATCATATACTTTAGATTTGCTGAGTAAAGGATGTGATGGTCCCCATCTGTGAGTTCAGCCACGCGGATCAAGGGAATGAATAGAGAAGGCAGCGATTGTTTTCCAGGCCCATCTGTGAACAAAGCCACTTTGAAGTAGGGTCACTGGAAGGGAAGGAATAGAGAAGGCAGCTATTGTTATCTCGAGATCCCAATGCAGGTGCAGCCAGCATGGCGTGTCAGGCATTAAGGAAGCGCCCTGTCAGAGTCCTGTTGGAGATGCTAGAACATTAGTCCCCCAGGGAATAGTTAATTATGGGAAATTCAACAAAAATTTAGTTTGAGACTGCAGCTGCCTCCCCAAAATGTGGGTGGAGTCAACAGGTCACCACGGCATGTCACGACATGAGTGGCTCGCCCCCCTCAGCATTGAGGTTCATGAAAAGCAACGAGAACTGTCGTCCTCTTCACTTCGGACTGACCACGCAAGCAGAGCACAAGGCTTGCCCCGAAGTCCCTGCTGAAACAGAGTATTCCCTCCAACTCATCTCAGAGGTGCCTGACCATCAACGCTGTTGTCGTAAACCCTTTTGCTACGAACGGAGACGAGTCCCCATCAACGCTGCAGTCGTCACCCCTTCTGATGCGACTAGAGACAAGTTCCCACCAACGCTGCTGTCGCCGCTACC
>JAWQFJ010000382.1:75000-80000 GCA_034096865.1 Theodoxus fluviatilis
TGCTACAACCCTCCAATCCCCTGCAAGCTTCTCTACAAGAAACACAAAGGTCATACGTTATACAAGCCTGCAGTTCACTTGAAAACCTTTGATCAAAATCACAAAATAAATTTCCCAGAACATCCCAAGTCAAGTGTAAGAAAAAAAGCAAGATGCTGAACCTTCCAAATACCTCTCGATGTAAACGATGCATATCAAAGCAAACAAACACACAAAGCCTCATTTCAACCAGTGTTGAAGTTCTGTTCATTAAATTCATTTTTCTCCATATAATTTCACACAGTGACCCTAACATGGTTAGAAATCAGCCCTTAGCATTCACAGGTGAATTCTGGCATCTCAACACGTTCATACACACTTTTCTTTCTACATGGCTGCCATGTTCTATAAAAATTTTGTCTTTGAATCTCTGCAGCTTTACCTGGCATGCACTCTCATATATTTGAGCAAATAATCCTCCCTCCCTCCCTCCCTGTCTGTCTCCTTGTCTGTCTGTCTCCCCGTCTGTCTGTCTTCCTGTCTGTCTTCTGTCTCCCTGTCTGTCTGTCTCCCTGTCTGTCTCCCTGTCTGTCTCCCTGTCTGTCTCCCTGTCTGTCTCCCTGTCTGTATGTCTGTCTGTCTGTCTGTCTGTCTGTCTGTCTGTCTGTCTCCCTGTCTGTCTCCATGTCTGTCTCCCTGTCTGTCTCCCTGTCTGTCTCCCTGTCTGTCTCCCTGTCTGTCTCCCTGTCTGTCTCCATGTCTGTCTGTCTGTCTGTCTGTCTCCCTGTCTGTCTCCCTGTCTGTCTCCCTGTCTGTCTCCCTGTCTGTCTCCATGTCTATCTGTCTGTCTGTCTGTCTCCCTGTCTGTCTCCCTGTCTGTATGTCAGTGTGTCTGTCTGTCTGTGTGTCTGTATGTCTGTGTGTCTGTCTCCCTGTCTGTATGTCTGTGTGTCTGTCTGTCTGTGTGTCTGTCTGTGTGTCTGTCTGTGTGTCTGTGTGTCTTTCTGTCTCCCTGTCAGTCTGTCTGTCTCCCTGTCAGTCTGTCTGTCTCCCTGTCAGTCTGTCTCCCTGTCAATCTGTCTGTTTCCCTGTATGTCTGTCTGCCTGTCTGCCTGCCTGCCTGCCTGCCTGCCTGCCTGCCTGTCTGTCTGTCTGTCTGTCTGTCTGTCTGTCTGTCTGTCTGCCTGTCTCTGGTCTCTCTCTCTCTGGTACCCACAGTTGAATCCAGCCACCTCTGCATCAGGAGAGGTGGGGGTGTTGCCAGCCAGGTCGGGGTTGCTGGTGCTGCGCTGGTAGGACTGCTTGGACAGGGGCAGGGAGGAGGGTCGCCCCAGCGTGGCATAGCCTGACATGGAGGGACTGAGGTTCAGCTGGGGGGCAGAACCTGCAGCAAAGGTCACGAGTAAAGGGTTGAAAATGATCATACACTTTTCCTTCTGGTCACAGAGGGCTATGTATAAGTCCTCTTCAGCACTAAACAGCAGTCATACATTACAGGCAGATAGAATGACAGACAGGATATGATAAGATGACAGTTAAGACATGATTGACTTGATCGACATCAGAGTAAACAATATATTAGTGTTGATGATGATAATAATGATAATAATGCCACCCAAAAAGAGAAAGAAAACAAAAAACAAGATGACTTTCTGTGTTTGTACTTCTTAGAATATTTCGATGCCTTCCGGCAACTTCTTCAGCAAAGAAAAAAATGGCGTCAAGATGACGTATAAAAAGAATTACGTCTGCTATGACGTAAGACATTCCCACAGTCTTGGATGTCCCGACTGGCCAATCACCACGATAGTCCACAAAAATGGGCAAACACAAGTCCAAGAATTCTGGAGAAAGAAACAGCATATCACACACACACACACACACACACACACACACACACACACACACACACACACACACACGTGCATACACACACACACACGCAAACACACACACCCACACACACACACACACACACACAACACACACACACACACACACACACACACACACACACACACATACACATCCCTACACACACAGTACACACATCCAGACCATCGGATCACCCCTGAAAGTCGACAAGCGTACCCTCTGAACAACCAAACCGCCAACCACTCAACTACACTTTGGTGTTTAGACCAAGAGGATAGGTGGTACGCAGTTTAGTCATCCAAAAAGCCTCCCTCGCCAGTCTACAAGGATGATCCGATGGAGCACCATACACCTGTTCGATCGGCATGACTCTCATGTTCGCCATAGTATGACCCGGCAAGTTGAAGTGCCTGGTCACGAGTGTCCCCTTGTTGATTCTGATGTATGTAATACTTGACTTGACTTTACGACGTTTGAGGCCTTTTGTGAGGCCTGTTCGACGTTCCATGTGATAAACTAACTTTGCTGCAATGCGTGGCGGGCTAACTACTAGATCTATTGCATATTTTGGCATTCTGGTGTGTAGAGGGTGGGGAGATCTTTCCAGTGTTCGTCGAGTGCAACTTTGAAGTCATGGACTGAGGCAGCTGTGACAACTGCATCTGGTAGGTTATTCCAGGTTTTGATGATACGTTGTGAGAAGAAGTTCTTCCTGATGTTCAGCCGAAAGCTGTCTTTATGGAGTTTCAGCGAGTTTCCACGCAATTTAGTGTTGCTGGACAGCTTGAACGTTGGTTTCTGCACATCGTAGTAACCATGGAGGTATTTGTACACCTCTATCATATCTCCTCTCTTGCGTCTGTGCTCCAGGGTTGGGAGTTTGAGTGCTCGGAGTCTCTCTGGGTACGTCTTGTTTCTGAGTGATGACAGCAGTTTGGTTGCCCTACGCTGAACGTCCTCGATGTCACTGCATAGCGTTTTCATGTGTGGTTGCCAGACACAGTGGCCGTACTCCAATCTGGGTCTCACCAAGCTTTTGTACAGCAGGACGAAGGTCTGCTCTGTCAGATAGTCGAAAGACCGGCGGATGACTCCAATGACACGGTTTGCCTTCGATGTTGCATGTGCTACTTGGTCCTTGAAGGATAAAGTGCTGTCAATCATCACTCCGAGGTCCTTTTCTGCACCACTCTCCGCAAGCTGCAATCTCTGGGGTTTTCCATCAGCATCTTTACTGTTCATGAAGTATGTCGCTTGTGTCTTTTTGGACCCCATCTTCACAACACTGCATTTCTGCGGGTGGAACTTTAGAAGCCACTCTTCAGACCAGATCTGTATAATAATGTATAATAATGATGATAATGATGACAATGAGGAGCAGGAGGAGGAGGAGGAGGAGGAGGAGGAGGAGGAGGAGGAGGAGGAGGAGGAGGAGGAGGAGGAGGAGGAGGAGGAGGAGGAGGAGGAGGAGGAGGAGGAAACAAGCCAGATCCAATGCTTGATTGCATTACATTATGGAGTGATGGTAGTGGTTAACACCTCCTCCATCCTCATACCTGACAGTATCATCCAACGAAGCAAGAAACTTGAGGGTATTTATTAATTAAAACCCCCACAAAAACATCAAAACTTTACACACACACTTGGGACACTAACTACTTTTCTCCTAGACTTATAATATAGTTTATTTACGCACATACCTTCCCTTGACAGGCAAGCTCATGGCGTTTACAATCCAAAGAATCAACACTCATTCAAGCGCTCAATACCACATTCCTACAAAAATTCACACACTACACACATAAACAAAAAACAAAAACTAAAATCCAATACAACAAACTATACAATATACACAGCACTTGCAGGCAAGGTCAAGTAAGGCGAAGCAGCTCAGCGGGAAAGGCGGATCGGAAGAGGTGGGTCTTTAGAGCACTTTTGAACTGGGGCAGTGTGTCAGAATGACAGACTGAGAGAGGGAGACTATTCCAGGTTACAGGTCCAATATAGGAGAAGGCACGCTGTCCTTGAGTTTTCTTGTTACGGCGGGGGACCTTAAGTATTCTAGAGTCGGCAGCTGAGTGTAGAAATTTGGAGGGTGTATAGACTGTAAGAATTTCTGTAAGAGCGTGTGGTGCGGTGTTTTTGATGGCCTTGAAGCACAAAGTAGCAAGTTTATAATCTATCCTCTGAGAGATGGGGAGCCAGTGAAGTGTATGTAGGAGTGGAGAGACATGGGTACGCTTGGGACATCAAAAAACAAGAAGGGCAAAGCCCATACGACTCACATGCTTGACCTTGACCTTTACATGACCATGACCTTCAGGTAACCTTCAAGGTCAAGGTCAAACAACTAAACCTACCAATGACCTCATATACTAAGAAATGGTTTACACATTTTTCCTACCAAAATACCTGTGGCCTTGACCCAAGATCAAGGTCATCCAAGGTCATGCAACACAAAGCTGTTAATTCAAGACATAGGAAGCACAGTTGTGCTTATTGGCACTTTCTACCATGAGATATGGTCACTTTTCGTGGTTCACTACCCCATTTTGGTCACATTTCATAAGGGTCAAAGTGACCTTGACCTTGATGATATGTGACCAAATGTGTCTCATGATGAAAGTATAACATGTGCTCCACATAATTATTAAGTTTGAAACAGTTATCTTCCATAGTTCAGGGTCAAGGTCACTTCAAAATATGTATACAATCCAACTGATATCAAAAGATAGGGCTTACTTTGCCCTATATACCATATATAGGTGAGGTATCCAATCTCAAAAACTTCAGAGAAAATCGAGAAAATGTGAAAAATGGCTGTTTTTTAGACAACATCTACGGCTCCTACGACCTTGACCTTGAAGCAAGGTCAAGTCACTATGTATGTTTTTTGAGGCCTTGTCATCATACACCATCATGCCACATTTGGTATTGATAGACTTAATAGTCTCAGAGAAAAATCCAATGTTAAAGTTTTCGGACGCCCGGACGCCCGGACGGACGAAATGCATGTGAGTCAACTAGCCTAGCATGTGAGTCAACTAGCCTAGCAGCACAATTCAGAACTTTCTGGAGTTTGTTAAGCAGAGTGTCAGGGATGCCAGCAAGAAGAGAGTTTCCATAGTCGAGACGAGACAGAACAA
>JAWQFJ010000382.1:85000-92500 GCA_034096865.1 Theodoxus fluviatilis
TCTGATATTCGTGTTTGACGTTTGCTCTTTTCTTCTTGGTGTTTTTTAGCACGCGCCTGGTGCGCGACACCTTTCATGTGGCTTTTCAACGCTGCCGCTCCCATGTTGGATACATCAAAGTCTTTTTCACAAAATCGGCACTTTGCCATCCCATCCACTCTCGCTCACATGACCCACTCACGGTATTCAGGGTCTCCTGTCCAAGAGTCTTGAAAGCGACACTTTCCAGGCATGATGATAATCTGATTCTCAAAGAAACACTGCACCACAAACAAAACAAGCTCTATTCACTCTGTCCTCATTTGAACCAACTGACCGGACCGGCGTGGAAATGAAACGAGGTCACCTAGCCAAAGAACCAATCAGGAAGCAGAAGGCACACGAGCCTTCAGAATTAACCAATGGGATGCAAGGGCACGTTTTCCTGACGTGCTCAGCGTTTAAAATTAGATTGAGAGTATCGCGTGAAGCACAGCCTAGAAAACGTCTTTTTTTCTTTCTTAAATTCCATGACTTTCCATGACCTAAGTTGAAATTCCATGACTTTCCAGGCCTGGAAAATGAAAAATCTAATTCCATGACTTTCCAGGTTTTCCATGACCTGTACGAACCCTGCACAACTAAAACACAACAGACACACATGCATGCACACACACACACACACATGCACACACACACACACACACACACACACACACACACAAACGCGCGCGCGCGAAGGCAGCAGTGCCCACATTAACTGCAACAAGTATAGGGCAGGCCTCGTCATGAGAATGACGTGAAATTTTCACCAACGAGCACGCATACACACACACACACACACACAGAGGCAGGCTCTCTCTCTCTCTCTCTCTCTCTCTCTCTCTCTCTCTCTCTCTCTCTCTCTCTCTCTCTCTCTCTCTCTCTCTCTCTCTCTCTCTCTCTCTCTACAAAACATTCTCTCTCTCCTCAGTCACCCCCACCCACCCCCTCTCCTTCACACACACACACACACACACACAAGTACACACACACAAGTACACACACACAAGTACACACACACACACACACACAAGTACACACACACACACACACAAGTACACACACACACACACACACACAAGTACACACACACACACATACACACACACACACACACAAGTACACACACACACAAGTACACTCACACACACACATACACACACACAAGTACACACACACACACATACACACACACACAAGTACACACACACACATACATATATACACACACACAAGTACACACACACACACATACACACACACACACAAGTACACACACACACACACACACACACACACACACACACACACACAAGTACACACACACACATACACACAAGTTCACACACACACAAGTACACATACACACACACACATACACACACACACACACACACAAGTACACATACACACACACACATACACACACACACAAGTACACACACACACACACATACACACACACACACACACACAAGTACACACACACACAAGTTCACACACACACACACACACACACACCTGGGCTGCCTCCCACCACAGGGGGGCGGACCATGAGGAGGATCAGCTTGTCCAGGATGACGGGCATAAACTGCACTAGGTTCTCTCCCTTGGCCTGCACCAGCTTGGAGATTTTCCTGCAGAGCTCCGCCTCAAACTGGTTCTCAGACACATGGGGAGGAATCCTCTGCTCATGAGCTTTGTTGGTCAGGTTGAGGAACTTGTCCAGGTTCTCATCCTAAGACAGTCAAGTGAAAACAAAGGTGTTGGTCAGGTTGAGGAACTTGTCCAGGTTCTCATCCTAAGACAGTCAAGTGAAAACAAAGGTGTTGGTCAGGTTGAGGAACTTGTCCAGGTGCTCATCCTAAGACAGTCAAGTGAAAACAAAGGTGTTGGTCAGGTTGAGGAACTTGTCCAGGTGCTCATCCTAAGACAGTCAAGTGAAAACAAAGGTGTTGGTCAGGTTGAGGAACTTGTCAGGTTCTCATCCTAAGACAGTCAAGTGAAAACAAAGGTGTTGGTCAGGTTGAGGAACTTGTCCAGGTTCTCATCCTAAGACAGTCAAGTGAAAACAAAGGTGTTGGTCAGGTTGAGGAACTTGTCAGGTTCTCATCCTAAGACAGTCAAGTAAAAACAAAGGTGTTGGTCAGGTTGAGGAACTTGTCAGGTTCTCATCCTAAGACAGTCAAGTAAAAACAAAGGTGTTGGTCAGGTTGAGGAACTTGTCAGGTTCTCATCCTAAGACAGTCAAGTGAAAACAAAGGTGTTGGTCAGGTTGAGGAACTTGTCCAGGTTCTCATCCTAAGACAGTCAAGTGAAAACAAAGGTGTTGGTCAGGTTGAGGAACTTGTCAGGTTCTCATCCTAAGACAGTCAAGTAAAAACAAAGGTGTTGGTCAGGTTGAGGAACTTGTCAGGTTCTCATCCTAAGACAGTCAAGTGAAAACAAAGGTGTTGGTCAGGTTGAGGAACTTGTCAGGTTCTCATCCTAAGACAGTCAAGTGAAAACAAAGGTGTTGGTCAGGTTGAGGAACTTGTCAGGTTCTCATCCTAAGACAGTCAAGTGAAAACAAAGGTGTTGGTCAGGTTGAGGAACTTGTCCAGGTTCTCATCCTAAGACAGTCAAGTGAAAACAAAGGTGTTGGTCAGGTTGAGGAACTTGTCAGGTTCTCATCCTAAGACAGTCAAGTGAAAACAAAGGTGTTGGCCGTTGGCTTAGCCTTCAAAGACATGAGAACAACAAGAAGGGCAAAGCCCATACGACTCACATGCTTGACCTTGACCTTTATATGACTTTGACCTTCAGGTGACCTTCAAGGTCAAGGTCAAACAACTAAACCTACCAATGACATCATACACAAAGAAATGCTTTACACATTTTTCCTACCAAAATACATGTGACCTTGACCCAAGGTCAAGGTCATCCAAGGTCATGCAACACAAAGCTGTTAATTCAAGACATAGGAAGCACAATGGTGCTTATTGGCACTTTCTACCATGAGATATAGTCACTTTTAGTGGTTCACTACCCCATTTTGGTCACATTTCATAAGGGTCAAAGTGACCTTGACCTTGATGATATGTGACCAAATGTGTCTCATGATGAAAGTATAACATGTGCCCCACATAATTATTAAGTTTGAAACAGTTATCTTCCATAGTTCAGGGTCAAGGTCACTTCAAAATATGTATACAATCCAACTTTGAAGAGCTCCTGTGACCTTGACCTTGAAGCAAGGTCAACCAAACTGGTATCAAAAGATAGGGCTTGCTTTGACCTATATACCACTTGTAGCTAAGGTCGCCATTCTCAATAACGTGGGAGAAAATTGGGAAAATGTGAAAAATGACTGTTTTTGAGACCACATTTATGGCTCCTGTGACCTTGACCTTGAAGCAAGGTCAAGTCACTATGTATGTTTTTTGAGGTCTTGTCATCATACACCATCATGCCACATTTGGTGTTGATAGACTTAATAGTCTCCGAGAAAAATCCAACGTTTAAGTTTTTTACGGACGCCCGGACGGACGCCCGGACGCCCGGACGGACGGACGGACGACACGGCTCAGTACATAGACTCACTTTTGCTTCGCATGTGAGTCAAAAAATAACAAAATTTTGCTTTTGTCTCATTAAATCTAATTTTTAAACAGGGTTTTACCTGGTCCCTTTTTCCTTAAAGGTGTTGTTCTAGATTCTACAGAAGCCTGAGCAGCAAGCACCCTAGTGTGTGCATGATGTAGACAGTCAAGGGTAAAGCAGTTAGGACCTGGTCCACACTGGACATCTGCTGAAGTATTATCACAGGAATTGTGCCGAGACAATCAACATGGGAAGAATTTGTTCATCAGCCTCTACTGCAGAGAGAAAAGCACAGATTCCAACTGATGTGTTTCCATTATGGCGGCTGGCACAACACGCATCCAAGCAGCAAGGGTGCTCTCATCCTTGAACTTGAAGCAAGAAACTGAACACATTGAAATAAGTACACTCCAGCATCTCAACTAAAGACTGTTTTCCAATCAGAGAAAATGTCAGCAACTGACAGAATAAAGAATGTCACCACACAATGTAACCCTGTCCACATTGAAGGATCAACTATACATGGTGGTGGCCTCTGATAATCTCAGCATTGAGTGTGGTTTGCACAAGAGACAGTTGTACTATTCAATCATCCGGTAGATGACAGATCGGGAATGAATTGAGCTGCCTCAATCTTTGTTCATAATACCAAAATTTAAAAAAACCATTAGGGCAAACATTCAACTTTGCACCATTAATTAAAAACTTTGATGTCAATTTTTAGAAGTTTAGAGATAATGGCATCCAAAGATGGGCACAGAAGCGAGGGCCTCCTACCTGGGTGTGGATGGAGGAGACAGCCTTGATGGAGACGACAAAGACTCCGCGGTGGTTGTCCACCCACTTCATGGTGGTGTGTGCAGACTGCAACCAGACAGACATCTCCTTCAAGTGCATCGCTCTCTCTCTCTGCACTATGGTGCATCTATCTCACACACTGTGCAGACTGCAGTCAGACAGACATCTCCTTCAAGTGCATCACTCTTTCTCTCTCTCTGCACTATGGTGCATCTATCTCACACACTGTGCAGACTGCAGTCAGACAGACATCTCCTTCAAGTGCATCACTCTCTCTCTCTGCACTATGGTGCATCTATCTCACACACTGTGCAGACTGCAGTCAGACAGACATCTCCTTCAAGTGCACCACTCTCTCTCTCTCTCTGCACTATGGTGCATCTATCTCACACACTGTGCAGACTGCAGTCAGACAGACATCTCCTTCAAGTGCATCACTCTTTCTCTCTCTCTGCACTATGGTGCATCTATCTCACACACTGTGCAGGCTGCAGTCAGACAGACATCTCCTTCAAGCGCATCTCTCTCTCTTTCTCTCTGCACTATGGTGCATCTATCTCACACACTGTGCAGACTGCAGTCAGACAGACATCTCCTTCAAGTGCATCTGTCTCTCTCTCTCTCTGCACTATGGTGCATCTATCTCACACACTGTGCAGGCTGCAGTCAGACAGACATCTCCTTCAAGTGCATCGGTCTCTCTCTCTCTCTGCACTATGGTGCATCTATCTCACACACTGTGCAGACTGCAGTCAGACAGACATCTCCTTCAAGTGCATCTGTCTCTCTCTCTCTCTGCACTATGGTGCATCTATCTCACACACTGTGCAGACTGCAGTCAGACAGACATCTCCTTCAAGTGCACCACTCTCTGCACACAAAGAGGCCTCCAGTTCTTACTTGTGGATGATTCTGAATGATGCCAGTGAAATGAGATTCACAATATTATGACATGGCATAAACACAATGACTGTTGAGCAATGAAATCATCAAGGCATCCAATTCACTGTTAAGAGATGCCTGCATGGCCTTCAGATGAGCTACCACATAGCTTTCTCTTCTGCTGGGAACCAATAGTTCTTGTGCTTTCAGGACCTTTTCCGGCGACGCTTTAACCTTTAGAGCGCCACCCGCGCATTGATGCGCCACAGCGTACATTCCCCAGATGTCCGCACTGATGCGCCGAGCGATAGTGACGTGCTTTGTTTACTTGCCTAACGCTGCCATCAAGTCATGCTGTTCTAAAAATATCACAGTCATATGCAGGGATCACGTGGCAACGAGATCCGCCATTTTCGCGATTGAGATAACGGGGGAGAATTTTCTGCGATTTTTTTCACAAAGTTGCGCCTTTGTCGTTTGTGAACGGGACTTTTTTCTTTGCCAGTTTGGCGACTGACGAAGAAGTTGAAGCGCTTGTGGAGTTATTTTTGATTCTGACTCTCAGAATATGAATTCGAAGGCTTTACTGACATTGATGTGATGGGAGATGGAGGGATAGAGAGGCAACCACGTGCTTCGACGATGTGTTGTGGTCTTTAGATCGAGAGGAGCGGAAGCTTGATTCAGATGAAAATGACTCGGCTGACTTCCCTAGTGTAAGTAATTGTAGGATTTTTTGTTTTGTTTTAGTTTTACCCTAAAACATTTTCAGATGTATCTCCATTACAGGAGACTCTATCTATGCACTTTTGCATTTTCATCAAAAGCTGTTGTATTCTTGAATACATAGAGCAGTGCAGGAAAACACAGTGAATTTGTTTGTTTTTTGTTGTTGTCTGTGTTTCAATATTTTTTAGCAGCTGAAAAAAAATAATCTATGGCATTTTCATTAATTGCGCCATGTAGGCCATCCATTTTTCTACTCACCCTCCAAAAATCTACTTCAAAGCTTGAATAGGTAATAAATGATGATTTTTTAAAGTAAACATGGTGTCGAATTTGACCACACATAATAAAATTTGTGGCTCTGGGGTAAAGCAATGACGAAAATTGGTGACGCTCTAAAGGTTAACTCACTCGCAACGTAGGTTTTTCAAGCATTTTCAAAAATCTAACAAAAATAGAAAGCCATGAAATAATGACAAAAGCTATATATGAAATAAAAGATATTTATTCACTTAATTCAAACAAATCATGATCAAAATGTTTCGATGTGCATGATTTGAGTTATATCTACTGAAATAATGCATGTAATCAGCAAAAAAAAAAAAAAAAAAAAAGTTCAAAAATCGTCAGTCAAGTTGCAAGAATTGAAAAATGCTGGAATGGTGCCTTCCAAAAAAAAAAAATGAAATGCAAAAACAATGCCAATATATTTACCTATATTCTGATAGCATTTGCAATATAAAAAAGACACCTAGAAAAGAAAAATCACTATATAAATTGATAGATTTTCACGGAAAAGTAGTTGTCGGCCATTTTTGCAAAACATAGGGTGTTCACATAAAAAATTCACTGATTCAAACTCCCCTCAAAAGAAATCGTAAAGAAAGGTAACTCACTGTGGAAAAGTGGTCGCTACATAATTCTAAACTGGAGTTGCCTCCCTTAGACCATTCGTGAAAATACAGGAATGTTTGGTAGGCAACGCCTCATATGGGGCGTTACGTTGCAAGAGAGTTAATAGCTGGCCCTGATAAGCACTAGGTATACAATGGAGGAAGGCTGGAATCCTTATCTTCTGTTTTGTTTCAACTTCACCACTTCTTCCTGACACACATGACCTTCAGCAAACCAACGGTCAGTTTCACAGCTCACACATTAAAGCAAGACATTGGACTTCTTACTACCACACTACCAGTCTGATTACGTTGCTTCATTTGCCAGAGCTTCACTCTGGGAGAATATGCTGCAATGACAGTGTTCCATGCCACGGCTTACCTCAGGGTGGAGCATGGAGTACCTGTTGGGCAGTCTGTCTATGGAGACTGGCAGACTTTGTTCCCCAACCACCAGTCTCCCATTCTGCATCAGGGGCAGCCACTGGGAAGAGGAGATAGAAAGAGGGCTTTCACCACTGGCATGTGTTCTGAGGAAGTGTAATGGGAGCTTACAGCGTACCACAGCTGATTGATCATCAATGCAATGAAAAAGTCC
>JAWQFJ010000382.1:97500-122500 GCA_034096865.1 Theodoxus fluviatilis
ATTTATGGCTCCTGTGACCTTGACCTTGAAGCAAGGTAAAGTCACCATGTATGGTTTTAGAGGCCTTGTCATCATTCACCATTATGCCACATTTGGTGTTGATATACTTCATAGTGTCCGAGAAAAATCCAACGTTTAAGTTTTTTACGCCCGGACGGACGGACGGACGGACGGACGACACGGGTGAGTACATAGACTCACTTTTGCTTCGCATGTGAGTCAAAAATGAAGACAAAGCAGAAATTGATTTTTTTTCAATGGCAGAAAAAGTCCCACAAACTGTAAATGTCAATAGTAAGATATCGAGGCTAAATTAGAAACAAGAAGGGCAAAGCCCATACGACTCACATGCTTGACCTTGACCTTTATATGACCTTGACCTTCTGGTGACCTTCAAGGTCAAGGTCAAACA
Organism: Theodoxus fluviatilis; assembly: GCA_034096865.1. NCBI lineage: Eukaryota > Metazoa > Mollusca > Gastropoda > Cycloneritida > Neritidae > Theodoxus > Theodoxus fluviatilis. The sequence continues at coordinate 97,913 of JAWQFJ010000382.1, forward strand.
ACTAAACCTACCAATGACATCATACACTAAGAAATGCTTTACACATTTTTCCTACCAAAATACATGTGACCTTGACCCAAGGTCAAGGTCATCCAAAGTCATGCAACACAAAGCTGTTAATTCAAGACATAGGAAGCACAATGGTGCTTATTGGCACTTTCTACCATGAGATATGGTCACTTTTAGTGGTTCACTACCCCATTTTGGTCACATTTCATAAGGGTCAAAGTGACCTTGACCTTGATGATATGTGACCAAATGTGTCTCATGATGAAAGTATAACATGTGCCCCACATAATTATTAAGTTTGAAACAGTTATCTTCCATAGTTCAGGGTCAAGGTCACTTCAAAATAGGTATACAATCCAACTTTGAAGAGCTCCTGTGACCTTGACCTTGAAGCAAGGTCAACCAAACTGGTATCAAAAGATAGGGATTACTTTGCCCTATATACCACTTGTAGCTAAGGTCGCCATTCTCAATAACGTGGGAGAAAATTGGGAAAATGTGAAAAATGACTGTTTTTGAAACCACATTTATGGCTCCTGTGACCTTGACCTTGAAGCAAGGTCAAGTCACCATGTATGGTTTAAGAGGCCTTGTCATCATACACCATCATGCCACATTTGGTGTTGATAGACTTAATAGTCTCCGAGAAAAATGCAACGTTTAAGGTTTTTACGCCCGGACGGACGGACGGACGGACGACACGGGTGAGTACATAGACTCACTTTTGCTTCGCATGTGAGTCAAAAAGGCATAAATGGAGATTCTCATAAACAAAGCTTTTCGCTAATTTGAATACATTCACCACATCTTCACTTACTTGTTGTGGTAGGTTACTGCAGTGTAGGCTTCCTTTGAAAATTCAGGGCAGCCTGACTTTCCAAAGATGACCTGCAGGAAAATGTAACGAATGCAAAAACCAAGTAAATTAATTCTTCTGTTTAATGGTTTTCACTTTCAGTAATGATACATTAACACCATCAGCAGGGCCAGATATATTCTATTACATTATGTCTTCAGTCATTATTGACTGTTGATATTCACACTATCATAATCTCTCACTTGACAACTGTCAATTTTCCCTCTCTGTCTGGTGACCTCCTTTAGCTGTCGTCCCATTCTTGTCCCTTCACCTGCAACATCTCCCTCTTCCACATCCTTCTGCAATGTCCTTCCCCCAGTCAGCATGCCTCTACTCTGCTCCTCTCTCTGCCTCCTCCTCTGCCTGCCTTCAGTCTTCCCCTGCCTCTTCTTCCTTCTTCTCTCCTCCCCACTGCTCCCTGAAACCTCTTCAGTCTGTCACCTCTCATTCCAGGTTTTTGTTGTTCCCTTCCTCATTCCCCTGGCCTCCTCCTCCTCCTCCTCCTCCTCCTCCTCAACTCACCGGCAGAGCCTGGATGTCATCCTCCGCTGCCATGAACTGCACCTTGACAGCCAGGTTGCGGGCCGAGCCCTGGCGCTGGACAAAGTTCAGGTACTTGGGGTACACGTACAGCACGTTCCTGCAAGTCACCACAGAGCCTTGATGCACACAATGCTCAGCACCCACAAGTGTGATAGAAAACTTCAGAGCAAAGAGAGAGAGGGGGGGGGGGGGGGGGAATTCTTCACATGAAGATTCCTATCTGGAAAGCACAAGACTTTGTCCTCTTGCATGATTGTACACCCTGCATTACATTCAATTCCCAGCTAACATGCCATGTCCCATACCACCCTTTTCCATCTCCAACTGCCTGTTCCCTTCCAAACCTAGCAGTCAGCTAAGCTGCAGCTGCCCTCTCCATATTTTCCTTCCCTGACTCACTGTTCTGAATTCAATGGTCAATTGATGACCTTGAGGGGAAATTTCTTTCTGTTGTCTCCCCCCAAAAGAAAATTGGTTGGTGTAGGAAAAAGGGAGAGCTAGCTAACACCTTCCCCGGGCAGCAAGAGGTAGTAAGGCAGTTTGGGTGGGTGGAGGATAATGTAAAGGAACAGTACACATTATTACTTCTTGTGGTAAAGCAGACCTACTCCGTGTAGTGGGCAACGGGAGTCATTCTGGCACTGCTGTGTTTATGTTCACCTGCAAAATGCAACCAATGGATTGATCAGGCACCCTAGTGGTGAAGTTCAAAGTGTGGAGTAGTTTGAGCTTCAGACGAGAGTAACCAGTGACCATACATGACCATTCTTCACCCTCTTCGACTGATACTGCATCATTTGCTAGGGCACATTCATGGACTTACTTGTAGGTGGTGAAGGGTGCATAGACTTCTCTCGAGGGAAACTCCTCAATCTCCTTGATGGGTCTGGTCTTGCCGTCCTGAGGGTAGGGCTCCACCTGATTCAGCTCAGACGTCAGCAAATACTTGCACTCCTCAGGACATGGGGAAATGTCCAGCTTGAGTGTACCTGCAATAAAAGTGCAAGTCCTGAGGAAGACGGCTTGGAGGGAGGGACATATGGAGGGAAGTTCAAAGGTGTCACATTTCACAACGTCAATCAGTATACAAATAGACAACGTGGGAGTTCAAAGTGGAGAGAGAGGAGACCAGATGCTCAGTTGAGAAACATATTTCTTTCCCCATGCAATTTATTAGGAGAGATGCATAATCCAGAAAAAAATGTCACATACAAACAAGGGGAGGAAGATAGATTATTCCCCCCCCCCCCCCAATCATATTCTAAATGTAATGGTGAACCAACTCACCTGGAATACACTTGACTCGTTTGAGGACAGATGAGGGTCTCCTCAGATCAGCCAGGTACTTGTAGAGATCTTCATCACTGAGTTTGTCACTCTCCTGACAACACAAGCAGTGTCTGACTTCTGCCGATACCGCATTACAACATCCAAACGGTTCGACGTTGATTCAACCAGAAGAGCAACAATGAAATGCATGACGGAGATTCCTGAATACAAAAATTACTGAAAGACTTATGAAATCTACACTCTCGCATAAATCAGAAATGATTAGATAAGTTAATACTGACCAGGAAGAAAATTTCAAAAAGAAAGTTTACTCACTCCTGACGATTATGCAATCCACAAGCCAAATACTCTCTTATGAGTTAGTGAAATATCGTTGTCAACTGAACTCCATAATTCTGGACATTTCACAAGAGAACAAAATCACTTATAGTCTGCCATTCAATGCACAGCATATATTGATAACTACGCATTATAAACATAATTACTAGAATCAACAGCTGCATGTTAATAACAAAAAAAGCCAAAGGAGCTATCCAAATGACGCCATGCAATATTCACAATAGAATGCAAGTCGTGAGAACTTTGCTGTAGCAACTCCAACGGAGAGAGAAATGCATATGTTGCTACCTGCTTGAAGAAGCTGGAGACAGTGAGGGTGACAGGACGGAAGTTGTCCAGACTTGCTCCACAGCTGTCGGGCGACCAGCTTCGGCGCTTCTCGTACCCACTCCGGCCCCGGTCAAAGGAGCCACGCCTTGAGGCCAGAATGTCATCTTTGGACCGCTTCCGAAAACCCTCGAATCGACCACTGTCACCACTTCGTCGATCTGACCAAGGAAAAAAGGAAGAAGTTCAAATAGCATATCCATTCAAGCCTGAGAAACTCATAATTCAATTTATGAACCATAGGTATCAAATGATCAAATAACATAAAGCTTAATTAATTAAGAAATGAAACAGCATCCAGAGAAATGATGTATAAATGAGCAAAGGAAGATTTATGTAGAAACAATCCAAGGCAAAGCTCAGGAAGGGCGGCAGTCTCCACTTCAAAACAACACCTGAGAGCGATCAGCTGACAGCCACTCAACATCACTGGAGGAACTATCTGGGCAGTGTGACTATCCGGGCACTGTGACTATCCGGGCAGTGTGACTATCCGGGCAGTGTCACTATCCGGGCAGTGTGACTATCCGAGCAGTGTCACTATCCTGGCAGTGTGACTATCCTGGCAGTGTAACTATCCTGGCAGTGTAACTATCCGGGCAGTGTGACTATCCGGGCAGTGTGACTATCCGGGCAGTGTGACTATCCGGGCAGTGTGACTATCCGAGCAGTGTCACTATCCGGGCAGTGTGACTATCCGGGCAGTGTGACTATCCGGGCAGTGTAACTATCCTGGCAGTGTAACTACCCGGGCAGTGTAACTATCTGGGCAGTGTGACTATCCGGGCAGTGTGACTATTCGGGCAGTGTGACTATTCGGGCAGTGTGACTATCCTGGCAGTGTAACTATCCGGGCAGCGTACCTACCCAGACTGGCTGAGCGTGACGTGTCAAGCTCTGGTTTCTCCACGGAGGCTTCCCGCTCCAGACTGCTGGTGCCAGTGACGATGTTCATCAGGTAGATGGCGGTCCAGGCGAAGGGCATGCGGTACTTGCCCAGCCTCTCGCAGAACTGGTTGGCATTGGCCCTGTACTTCTCCTCCTTGGCAGACTGCAGCAGACAACGCACCTCAATGTAGAATCAGAAATCAAATGAAACAGGAGCAGGAACAGTTGGCAGCATGTCTACTCTGCTCCCCTGAAAAGGGCATTTTTAACAAGCTCAAAAGAGTATTAATCAAATAATTATTAATAAATAATAGGTGCAGAATAACAACATGATTTTTAAACAAACCAATTTTTTTACGTACCCTGTCTTCCTTTGTGTAGGGTTCTGCACATTCACTGATGTCTCCCTGCTGCAGAACTTTCTCCAGCTGTAACACAAGGACAAATTGAAAAATTCTTCATCTTATGTCAAGTGCATATACAGCAAAACTAGTGATTCTGCAGAGATTCATACTCATTAGAATACAAGCATTCAAAGCAGACTTCACAATGAAGCTAAATCAATATCAACAGCAAATCATGTTCCATTAGAGAGATTTATTTCATTCTAAAACCAACACCGAGACAAACTATAAACACATTAACTAAAAACACCAAGTTCACTCACTGCCCAAATGTTGGGGTTCTCTAAACAGATGTTCAAAATAAAATTACACAAGAGAGCGCTCCGTAGTGCAAAGCTCTGCTGAGGATGCCACAATTACTTCTCTGTGGTCTGTATCAATCAGGCTGGATGTTCTGCTAGCCAGGCTTGTTGCTACGAGATTTTGTTAATTTAGTGGCCGCAAGCAATCTTCAAGGGCAGTACAGATACAAAGGTGTCATAAATTGTTTTGATATCATCAACTTTGCGATGCAGGATAAAACATCTCTTTATGAATCCAGTTCTAAAACTAAATAACAAATAATCTCAAAATGTAATGGGCTGTTCCTTGGGTGAAACCCTGGTCTTGCACCAAATTTCATCAGAATCCATTTTTGAACGTTTTGAGTTATTTTGCTGAATAATGAACTAACGAAAAAACTGACCGAGGGGAAAACATAACCCCCTTGGTGGAGGCAATGAGAATATTTCAATTCTAGAATGAACTAGTAAACTCACTCGGATGACCAGGAAGACGTCGTGTGAAGGGTAGGTGATGCTGAAGACTGCGGACCGACTCAGAGAGGAGACGTCTTGGTGGGGAATGTGCATGCTGACCATGCGCTTCATGTTTTCAGAGTTCAGGTCAAAGTGGAAGGTCTCAGAAATCTGTCAAACAGAACATGAAGTTGCCTTTTGGATGTAAATAATTCATAGTTAGCAAAGAACAATAGTTCAGACAGAGACAGAGAGAGAGAGAGAGAGAGAGAGAGAGAGAGAGAGAGAGAGAGAGAGAGAGGAAAAGGCAAAAGGGATGGGAGGAGCCAAAAGGAATGATAAAAAAAAGAGGAGGCTAGGGGAAAAAAAAAAGAGTAAAGGGGGATAGGGGAAAAAAAAGGGGAGTCAAGGGGGGGAGAGGGGAAAAGTAAAGGAGGGGGGAAGGGAGGGGAGGGGAGAAGAGGGGGGGGAGGAAGATGGAATGGGTGTGAGAAAGACAAATACAACCAAGGAGTGAAAGGGGGAAGGTGTGGGATGTGAGGGGGGGTGTAATGAGGGTGTTGGGGCAGCGATGGGGGGATGGGTGCGGGTGGGCAGAAACAGACACACGAGAGTGAGTCGAGCGTGGAGAGAGAGAAGAGCGAGTGAGCTCGAGCGTTGAGAGAATGGCGAGGCGATAGAGGAGAAGACGGCGAGAGTAGTAGAGAGAGCGCGAGAGCCGAAGGGCGCAGAGATGAGAGAAGAGCCGGTGTAAACAAGTGAGAGGGGGGGAAATAAATGAGAAAAAAGTAGGGGAAGTAGTAAGTGGGGGGGATTTACAACAAATTGGTGGCAAAATAAAAAAAAACATCAAGAAAAAAAAAGCAAAACACAAAAACTTAGTTAACACCAACGCGGGAGTAAAATAAATTAAGAGAGATTTGGACGACAAAAAAAATAGATCAAAGAGGGGGGGAGGGGCTATCAAAACTTACACCAGACCTTCGACCGAGACAGAAGGGGGCGTAAGATGAAGGCGAGGGAACGAAGGAGAAGGAGCTAGGAAGCTGAAGAACTCAAAACACAGCCGGAGAAAGCAAAACCGCAAAAATAGAAACAAAGCTGGGAAAAACTTATAAATACGGAGAGGAGGGAAGGATAAGTAAGGAACAAATTCGGAGCGGGAGGAAGCTACGGCCAAGGGGAGGGGGGGGGGGGGAAAGGGGGGAGGGGATCAACGGGGAGAGCCTGGTATGGTGCTAGGTGGGCCAGAGCAAGCGACAACAAGAAAGAGAACCAAAAAGGATAATGAACAGAGTGTTTTATTAACAACAGATCCCGACCAAAACAGGGGACGCACAGAGCTGGTAAGGAGGAAGGTGGTGGAGAGAGAGGAGGAGCGAGAGAGAGAGAGAGAGCGAGAGAGAGAGAGAGAGAGAGAGAGAGAGAGAGAGAGAGAGAGAGAGAGAGAGAGAGAGAGAGAGAGAGAGAGAGAGAGAGCGAGAGAGAGAGAGAAAGTCTGAGAGTACATATGCACATATATGAATGTTTATGATTACAAGTGTGCATGCGTCAACATACACTGGTACAGACATGAATGTGCATGATGTTGCACATAAGCATGCTTCTCCTCATTCTTGTGACAAAGAACAATGATTTGAACTTTCTTCGTGGTTTCTTTGCACAGAGAATGACTGTAAAGAGATCATTTCTGCTTGGCATTCTCCACCGACCGATATTAGCAATAACTAAAATTTGGGCATGCCTCCAAAAAAATGACACTTATATACATGAAAAAATAGGGGAATGAAAAAATTCCTTGGCGACATGCGCCCTCATGGGTGGGTCTAACAAAAGCTTGCGAATATGGAGTGTTCAACACTGGGGAGATTATGGGGGCGGTGAGAAGGCAAAATTCCAGAAGTACGAGCATGGGAAACTGAGGGGACAATGGAAGAGCGTTACGTAAGGCTAGAGATCTCATTGATTGGTTTGAGGTGGAGAACAGGCTCATTTCAAGGAGGGGACTGTTGGTGTCTTAAAAAAGCCTTGGTTGGGGTCTTTGTTGTCCTCCGTTTTCCTCTGGTGCATCGCGCCTACAAAAGCCAGAGGTAGGAGGGGTGAAAAATATAGCTGCCACACCGTGTCCAGCGCTAGCGCGGACCGATGCTGAATGAATGACAACAGGGGCTACGCAAACAAGCACGTGTAATGTCAATAGATGAAAGCTACTATTGGCATTTATTTCAAGCCCAGAGATAAAGTGGCAAAACAAATCAGTCTGTAAATTTAAACCCACATTCACAGGGTACGCGACACGCGCTCATGTAAACCTGTAGGCACCAATGGACATCAAGAAAACTGATCATCAGGGTAATCCTGTGATTTAATATACCAAAGAAGGTTTCATGGGATGAATGGAGACACTGGGTGTAATGCGGGGCAGGTGGGGTGGGGAATAGCGAAGCCGCGAGCCATACAGTAACTCTTACAGAAGTGACTGTTTATTGAGGGGGAAGAAAAGAGTTTCACATTGAACATACTAGCTTTAGATTTTGTAAGCACAAATGTGAGAAGGCCAGCGACCTATGGTGGTCGTGTGGCCAGTATAAGGGATTTAAAGTTCGTGAAATTGTTGTAGTACACATTACTGGGATAAGGCTAGGGAATTTCGAAGCCTGGGTCGATTCACAGACAACCGGACAACAGAAAACTTCACACACCAACACACACAAACAAAGTACAAAAGACTCAGGCAAAGATGACACACTAAAACCAATCTACGAATCAAACGCCCCAGTATACACGACAACGGTGAATTGTAATACACACACTGTCGGCGATCACATGGCACACCCAATGGAGTCAGAAGTTGATGCGCGCACACACACGACACAAAACGACACACACACGACAGACTACAGTTCAACAAGGCACACACTAGCACTACACACAGTGCACGCGCACCACGACACCACCGGTCAAAAAGGCATGCAAGCACGACACAGCCAAACACGCTCACACGACACACAGGAGTTGGAGGGCCCACCTCTAGGCCGTTATGCACATCACATGACGGAAAAAAGAAAGATTGTCCATGAACTCACGAGCAGCGCTGGGACACCCTACGTGTGTGGAGAGGGGATGTCAGCATGTCGGACGAGACAGTATGGGGTAGGTGGGCCGCTCTGCGGGAGGCATATTTTCTGTTGTAGTCCTGACGCGTCTCAAATCAGATTACCTCACTATAGAGAGAAACACCAAATCAATCTCCATTTCTAATACATATTTCTGGAGCGTGGAATAGGAAAAAATTATATCACACGCAAGACAGCAGGTGTAATTGCCAACAAAGAGCAATTAAGATCCTATTCACTGACTTTATCCTCCTAAACTCTTAAGGCAAGTGACAAGTAAAGTAAGTTGGCCTTGAATACATTGATATGCTAAGCATTTCAGAATTTTGCACAGCAAAAAACAATACCCGGTCAGAAATATATAGATATTTTTTACTTATAATACCAAACAACAGACGAGAACAGTGGTCAAAGCCTCATAACACCGACTCGCATGGACACTTATACCCTTTGACCTGTTTATATGACCTTAAAAAACACCCTCAAGGGTGACACTTCAAGGATTCGAAAAAGGTCAAGACACAGCTTAGGACCTACACAATAGACAACATAAACACAGAAAATGCTTTAAACCACGAAGTTATGTCCCGTACACAGAATCACATTTGTCCCACGATTTTGACTTACCAGGTATTCAATGATATCGCGATATGTCATTGAATGGCAACCACAAGCTGTACTACATGGGGTCCCACAAAGACAGATGAGGAAAGACACAAAATGGGATAGCGGATATTCGCCTGACCGATTTCTGACCATGAGATATAGTCACTTTTAGTGGTTACGTACCCCATGTTTGTTCACAAATTTGATCCGAATGCATAAGGGATCAAACATAACCCCTAGACCTCTGATGAATTACATGTGACCAAAATGTGTCTCATGATAAAGTATACAATGTGCACCGCCGAACATATTAATTGGAAGATAAATAGTTTGAAAGAATGGTTATCGGGTTGGGTCCAGTAGGTTCAGGGGTCCTAAGGGTGCCACTTTAAAATAGTGTATGCTACTGAATCCAACTGTTGTAGAGACTTAAGCAACATGTGACGGCGTAGTTGACTAGGCGCTTGAGAGGGCAATGGGTCAACCAAAACATGGTATCAAAGAAAATAGGCCTGTCTATTGACCTAATACCAGGCTTGTAGCGTGAATTGGGGTCGTTGCCAGTGTCTCATATGACACAACGGGCGTGAGGGAGAAGAATTGAGGGGAGAATTAGATTAGTGAAAATGCACATGGTAATTTTCTGAAGCGACCGACGTTGTACTATCAACTTGATCCTCGCCTGCATGCAACCTTCGAGACCATTGAAAAGCAAGGCGTCAAAGTAACATAACATCGATCTATGTTTTTTTAGGCCTTGTCATATACACCATCATTGCCCACCATTGGTGTTCGATATAGACTTAAGAGTCTCCGAGAAAAATCCAACGTTTAAGACTTTTTTTTTTACCGACGCCGCGTGACAGCCCGGACGACGCCCTGGGGGGGACTGGGGGGAAGAAAATGGTGTAAAGGGGGGTGGGATGGGAGAGGGAAGGTGAGATGAGGGAGGGGGGGGGTGGAATAGAGGGGGGGTGGGGTGGGGGGCCCCCCACGGACGGAACGAACACGGCTCAGTACATAGACTCACTTTTGCGTTCGCAACATATGAAATTCAATAAGAACAAGATTCAGAACGGAAAGGGGGTGGAGGAGGGGGGAGGGGGGGTAGGTTGTCGCCTACCCTGAACCTCCATCCAATCATCCTTCACAGCTTCCCCCCACCTTCTCTTCCTCTCCAGACAACTCTTCCTCTTCACCATCTTCTCATCCATCACCTCCTTTTTTGTTCCTTTCTCTATCTCACATCAGCTCCTTCCTTCCTATACTCTATACATCTTCCCAGCTTCCTTCTTCATTCCTTGCCTCTCAAATGTCACCAACAGGAGTGAAGGCCTTTTCCTTCAAAGGAGGCCATTTAAGACACATCTCTCTAGCCAGGCTTCTGGAACTATGCACTCGGAATTCAACAATCCAAAAGTTTAAATATTTGTAAATTATTGGCATGGACTAAAGGCAGAAAAATGAAACCTTTGGCGTCAAACAATCTATGAGGGTCTGGGTCTTATTACCCATGTCGGATCATTCTCGCCACTGAAAAAACATGGCAAGAAATTCTGGCATAAATTACAGCAGATGGGCCGAGTGGTCCAGAGCCACCAGTCTCACCTCGTCCTGTGCAGGGTAGAGGCTGAAGAGCATGTCTTGGCGGTGCTGCTGGCGCTGCGCCTCATTGATGCGGTCCACTTCCTGGTAGGGGATGCGGTCAAACAGCTTCAGCAGCAGGGGGTCTGCCTGGGACTGCTTCAGGTCAAAGATGCTGCTGGCCCAGCTGCCCCGAGGCGTCTCATTCATGTGGATGGACTGCCGCTTCTGGGTGTCCTGCAATGGCAAGACCGTGGGTGGCGTGAGCTGAGGGGGTGAGGATGGGGTGCTTTTCTGGTGAAAAAGCAAGGAGTGAGAGTCTAGTGGGGGGTTTTTCCTTAGGGGAGGAAATTAATGAGGGGTTTCCTTGCTTTTCTGATTTCTTCCTTCCTTCCTTTCTTTCTTTTTTCTTTCTTTCTTCTGTCTTCCCCTCTGAACATCACTCACAACACTAAAGTAGAAATATATTCAGATTTTTTTAAAAATAAATGTAACTCTCTTTTTTTTCATACAGTAATTCACTTTACTGCATAACATTTGCAAACGAATGTAGTCTTTGTGCATGAAGTGCCATTCATTTATTAGTGGAAATGGCAAGAATTTCATTTAAAATTGTGCAGATTGCAACACAAAGCAAGGTATGCCTAAACACATTAACTCTTTCAATCCATGCATTAAAACGAGTAAATCCATCCTAAATAAAGATTATAATACCAATATCTGCTCCTGGCTCACATCTGTGAACTCTATCAGATACTCCACGACTCCTTCAGAAGAGACCTGTCCCTCTAAAAACCATTAGAAAACTAAACCACAGCAACATGATGGCCTCTGCATTCAGGTAGACGGGGAGAAAGAAAGTACACAAGGCCACAGCATACCCTCTCAAAGGGAACGGCCACCTCCTCCACATCCACCTCGTATTCCTGGTGCACCATGCCATCTCGCCCAGCCTGGGGTTCCTTCACGTAGAAGCTGGAGTTGTACTTCTGAAACCTGAGTCAGAAACACAGACCTGACTGCTGCACTTTAGTGTGTCTGTGGAAAAGCATGCACGAGCACATCATGTGTACACATACTCACAAACACAAAGTCTTCCAACATGCACATGTCTCTAAAAAGCTACATGTGAATGAGAAATAAAACACTTCAACTATTACTGCTAAGATTTGCATAACTTCGGACATTAAAAGTTTGTAGAATCTTGAGAGAAGGAGGGGTGGGGGGTGGGGTGGTGGTGGGGGGGGGGGGAGGGGGGTGGGGGATATGTAAGCAATAACATTTTTCCATGACTTACTTCCTTGTTACCACTGTGTAGTCAGTTGTGTATTTTTGTATGCAGTCGTTGACATGGCTGTCAACATCAGGTCTGGAATCACAAAGAAACAAACATTTTCATACAGTGGGAAATATCCATTGGTGCATTTAAATGGTTTTTACAGATTTTAATTAGGTTCAGGAACAGGCCCCGAAAGCTCCACAACCATGGGTTCTGTACAAGTTTTAATTAGGTTCAGGAACAGGCCCCGAAAGCTCCACAACCATGGGTTCTGTACAGGTTTTAATTAGGTTCTGGAACAGGCCCCGAAAGCTCCACAACCATGGGGTCTGTACTGGTTTTAATTAGGTTCAGGAACAGGCCCCGAAAGCTCCACAACCATGGGTTCTGTACAGGTTTTAATTAGGTTCAGGAACAGGCCCCGAAAGCTCCACAACCATGGGGTCTGTACAGGTTTTAATTAGGTTCAGGAACAGGCCCCGAAAGCTCCACAACCATGGGTTCTGTACAGGTTTTAATTAGGTTCAGGAACAGGCCCCGAAAGCTCCACAACCATGGGTTCTGTACAGGTTTTAATTAGGTTCTGGAACAGGCCCCGAAAGCTCTACAACCATGGGGTCTGTACAGGTTTTAATTAGGTTCTGGAACAGGCCCCGAAAGCTCCACAACCATGGGTTCTGTACAGGTTTTAATTAGGTTCAGGAACAGGCCCCGAAAGCTCCACAACCATGGGTTCTGTACAGGTTTTAATTAGGTTCAGGAACAGGCCCCGAAAGCTCCACAACCATGGGTTCTGTACAGGTTTTAATTAGGTTCAGGAACAGGCCCCGAAAGCTCCACAACCATGGGTTCTGTACAGGTTTTAATTAGGTTCTGGAACAGGCCCCGAAAGCTCCACAACCATGGGGTCTGTACAGGTTTTAATTAGGTTCTGGAACAGGCCCCGAAAGCTCCACAACCATGGGGTCTGTACAGGTTTTAATTAGGTTCTGGAACAGGCCCCGAAAGCTCCACAACCATGGGGTCTGTACTGGTTTTAATTAGGTTCTGGAACAGGCCCCGAAAGCTCCACAACCATGGGTTCTGTACAGGTTTTAATTAGGTTCAGGAACAGGCCCCGAAAGCTCCACAACCATGGGTTCTGTACAGGTTTTAATTAGGTTCTGGAACAGGCCCCGAAAGCTCCACAACCATGGGTTGTGGCTAATGAGGGAGCAGCCAGCAGCAGCAGCATGTATATCTTACTGATTCAAGTTTGACAATTTACAAATCCTGTCAAAAACAATGTAAATTCCCAATCACATACTTATATTGAACCAAACAAAGTGTCGGACGGATATACGATGTAGATAAAGAAATTTATCAGAATATAAACTAATTAACTCAAGTTTGCTTAATGATGAATGGATAGTGTTTTACGGCCAATCAGCCTTTGTAGGCTATGTAAGGCCATTAAGCACAGACATCACTTAGAAAGGGCAGGCAGTCTATCGGTGTCCTCACCCCAGCTCTGGCACCACAGTGACCACTGTCCTGGACACTTTGGGTTCCTGGTGCACCTCAATGTCATCCTCAGGGAAGAGCAGGAGGTCTCGCAGAGGGTCCCTGTTGACCAGACACTGGTTCTGTTGCACAAAGTCCTCAAAGTCTGGCGGATCTACCACGTCTGTCAGTGGTATCTGGAACGGAGGGGAGACACAGGGTGACTGATTATCCATGGAATATGAAACGACTCCAAAGATTCCATTCAAATCAATACGCATGAGTTTTTCACAAATTTGCATGAAGCAATGTTTATTAATCATGTCGAATGGTGAAAATATGGGGAAAAGCAGAGGGGTAAAATGGTTAGAGTTACAGATGATGCAAGAGTTTAGACATTAATCTTGAATGGGGATTGTTAGTGAAGAAATCAGATGTGAATTATTTGGAATAGGCAAGGAGTACTCCTTGGGAATAGGTTATACTGAATGGACAATGAAAACTCAGTACTACTACGACTAGTCAGTAGAGGTTACCAGAGACTCCATGTAATTTTATGTAAGAACATTCATTTGGCATGGAGGGAGCAGGAACAATTAGACATGTAAATATAGAACCTATAATTCACACAATCTTTGGAATATGAGCTCAGAAAACAGCCAATGTCACTACTCCAGGCTTTATTATAATAACATGCACGACACAACAAGACCCCAACATTTCGAGATAAAACTCTTTTTCAGGATAACAACACAAATAAAAGAGACAACACTTAGCTCAGTGACTGGTGTAAGCGGGAGGAAATGAAGTTGTGAGGTGAAAGGAGAGGGAGGATAGAGACATGAACACATTTCACTTTCATGAGTGGGAACTCACGATATCATGGGGGGGGGGGGGAGGAAGGATATGAGCAGCAAATGCTGCACTAGTTGCAAGATACAAGAGTGAAGTGTCTTGACAACCAAGCCTACCCCTTTTGATGCTTCATGAAGGGAGATAACTGTCGAAGACACCTGGCGTCTGACCTCAGCTGCCCCCTGCCTGTAATACAGTTAGGAATAACATTATCAACACAACAGTGTGACTCAAAGTGTCATGCCTTGGCTCATACTGAGGAAAATGATACATACCTGTTTTATCAACAGATATGACTCCAAATAAGTGACACTCTATAGAATTCAGACCAAAACTATCCTATAGCCTGCAACAAGCAGACTGAGACTGATATTTAAACCACATTAAAATGTTTTATTTAACATCAATGGATCAATTAACAATAGCAATTGAGGTCTGCATAATGTTTTGCTTACTGTATAGCTGACACATTTCAAGTTGACACTGCAAATTCCAAGACTTAGCTGACTAAACCATGTAGTATTTTTATCACTGCAATGGTCATGACTGTTTGGTTTTCTACTGTGAATATTCAACCATTGATCAGCCCCTTAACAAGATAATTTTAGCCTAACTCGATCGCGGGTCAGTGCAATGACCTGACCGATATACACAAAACCAACCATGCCGCGACCCTCAAGCATGATCTAGAACCTTCAAAACATAGCTCCTCCCCTAAAGACCGAAACGACCTCGTCGGTCTCACTACATGTACAACCCCACAATTAAATTTACAAAATATCATAAACTAACACCTCAAAAATACACGGCTAGCAACAACATTAACATCAACAACAACAACAACAACAAAATACCGGGAAAAGTCAATTCGCAGTCCAGGTAGTCCATGAATTAGAGAGTGAGTGGCATAGATGCAAAACCTGACACATGGACGTAAGCTTCCTTGCGGTAGCATCTGCCCAGTCCATGGGGTCAATGTCTGCAAGTGCAAGACCACTGTACACACTGTCACGGAAAAGTACAGAACTCCTCACAGGAAGCGAGATGGGCGCATCACACGCCGCCCTCGCGGCGTGAGTGTCTGTACATCCTCAGGGGTCTCTCCATTCTTGCTCTCGTCTTCCGAGGAAGGCCCTGATACAGCGTCTCTCTCTGTGGGCTCATCGTCATCGGTTGGATCAGGGTGGCGCCGTGGTGACTGCCACCAGTCTGGCTGAAGGTCTCCCTGGTACCTCCAGAGACTGGCGCGGTCCACGTAACGTCATGCCTGTGGCCGGGCCAGCTTGGTGGTGCATCCCTTCTCAGCCCGTGGATTGGGGAACCACGGTGCAGTGTCATCAGGGGAGGTCTGGTGATCGGCCTTGCGGTCGTGACCAGACTTCATTTTGTCCACGCTCCGCTGCAGGTGTATCCTTGCGGACTTTCGCACTGCCTGCAGCATACCCTGGAGCGGCTCCACACCCTGGGGCACTTCACGGGGGGTATCCACCAATGGCCTGGCAACCACTGCCAAGCTGTCAGTCTTGCTAGGGCCACTACGACGACTGTGGGGTCTTGTCCGTGAGGCACAGATGGCACAGGGCCGACACAAGTTGCGAACGGACTTGTGCCGACCGATCCAGAAGTACCGCTCACAGACGCGTCTGTACGTCTTCTGTCTTCCGAGGTGGCCAGCTGCTGGGTCATCGTGTAGCTGTCTCAGTGCTTCCTCCTGCATGGCTCTTGGCAGAACAGGGAGAAGGCGGCAGCTTTCTCCCCTCTCGTCCATCCACTTTCTGTACAGCACTCCATCCGTCAGCTGTAGGGCATCCCACTGGGTCCAGTATGCCTTGGTGACAGGGCTGGCAAAGGCAACCTTCTTCCAGGGTGGGCGAACAGGCTTGTCCTCCATCCAGCGGATGATGGGCTGCAGGTCAGGGTCCTGTCTCTGTGCGGCTGCCAGAGGCGTCTCTAGAGCGGTGATCCGCCTCAACGCTCCTGAGGGATGCAGTGAAGCATTCCCTTCACCCATAAGACCCTTCAACTGCACGTGGTGCCCATCAATCAGCAGGAGGGGCCGTCCCCCGTCTATCATGCAGCAATGTTTCTGCAGAAAGTCTATCCCTGGCAGGATGATGTCATCTTCTACATCGGCGATCACGAAGGGGTGAGAAATAACAAGCTCGCCAGCCTTCACTTTCACTGTTGCGACGGCGTGCACAGGGATCGGTCTGTGCATGACGTCAGTGAGCACCATCGCTGATTCTTCTCTCCTCTTGAAGGTGCACAGACCAGTCCTCGACACAGAAATGGCCGATCCCGAGTCGATCAGCGCCTGGTAACCTTGCCGTCGATGTGAACCTCGATCGCCGGTCCTGCTCGGTCGACACGCACGCTCTTGAGCCGGTGCAGGGTGGAGTTTTCCTGGAAGGTGGTGGCTTTCTCCTTCCTCTGTGGACAGCGGAGAGCGATGTGGCCTGTCTTATTGCAGTTGTAACACTTGATATGTCCACGCTGTCCCTCCCGATGAGAGGAAAGGTTTCTGATCTTTTCTTCCAGCTTTTTCTCCAGTCTGCAGATGACGGTGTCAAGCCGGGTTACTTCCCCTTCGAGGGAGTCGAGGCGTGCTGCTTCTTGCTGGAGGTTAGCATCAATGCAATCTATCTCCTCTCTTAGGCGACAGCTTACTGCCTCGATTTCCCTCTGCAGTCCCTCTGTCCCGGTTTTGATGGTCTGCAGCAACTCTTCCTGACACAGGCGATGTTCCCTCTCTTCCGCCTCCTTATGTTCGTGGTATGCCTTCTCTTCTGCCTCCTTCTGTTCACGGTATGCCTTCTCTGCCTACTTCCGTTCGCAGTCTGCCTTCTCCCTTTCGTGGTCTCGTTTTTCCTCCTCCTGGGCTTCTCTCTGCTGTCTCTGTTGGTCGAGCAGGAGTTTCATCATCATTGCAATGTCTTCCGTCGGTTGCTCTCTCGCCTCTGCGTGTCTGGCTGATCGAGTCACATGTTTCTCGCCGTCCATACTTCGATTGTACCCCATCTGGGAACCAATGTTGCACTTCTCTGTTGTACGGGGGTTCTCCTAGCTTGCGCTTGGAAATCGAAGTTACAAACGCTGGTGGTCGTTTTTGATAAACTTTATTCACGCACTGATCGCTACACAGTGGTGAAAATCAGCAAACAGTAATCGTCGTACGCGTAGCAGCTTCACTACGCGCAGTGCCACAGAGGACTCGCTCATTACAAAGTTAAGCTCTCACCTTAACTCTGTCGCATCTGCTGCTCGTGTCTGACTCGTGTCTCAGTCGTGTCTTTCTCTCACTTTGTCGCTCCTTTTATACCTAACCCTAGATTTCCAGATCTTTCGTGAATGAAGCTGCTCGAATAGTCTCTCATTCGAGCTAGAAAATCAACTGACGTCACGTGACACAACAAGACAATTTTAGCCCAACTCGACCGCGATCCTCTCGCACAATCTACAACCTTCACAGCACTACCATTGTGCCGCACATATCCGAAGCCCGCTTTCTGTAAGAGTTCTCTCACCATCAACCCAATTCGACCTACCAGAAGTATTATAATGAAACAGTATACATGCTTGTTTAGGGAGTCTGTCTTTGGCCATTAATATTTACCCAGTTTGAGCCAATATTTAATAACTTTAGTGACACTGTTTATGTACAAAGAGAATCTTCCAAAGTCATCTGAGATCATGTGATTTGGGGTTCTATTACCAATTAAGCCCTAGAAACTTCTTGCATGCAAAGACATAAGGATTTTCCATCTTTCTGTGTCTTTCTAGTCCTCAAATCTCAACACGATACAGTAGGGTGGGTAGGACCTGCGACTTTAGCATTCTTGTGAAGACTTTAGTTTTTTGACTCACATGCGAATCAAAAGTGAGTCTATGTACTCACCCTTTTCGTCTGTCCGGGCGTCCGGGCGTCCGGGCGTCCGGGCGTCCGGCGTCCGGGCGTCCAGGCGTCCGGGCATCCGGGCGTCCGGGCGTCCAAAAACTTCAACGTTGGATTTTTCTTGGAGACTATTAAGTCTATTAATACCAAATGTGGCATTATGGTGTATGATGACAAGGCCTAAAAAAACATACATGGTGACTTGTCCTAGCTTCAAGGTCAAGGTCGCAGGGTCCATAAATGTTGTCTAAAAAACAGTCATTTTTCACATTTTCTCAATTTTCTCTGAAGTTTTTGAGATTGGATATCTGACCTATATATGGTATATAGGGCACAATAATCCATATCTTTTGATACCAGTTTGGTTGATCTTGCTTCAAGGTCAAGATCACAAGAGCTCTTCAAAGTTGGATTGTATACATATTCCGAAGTGACCCTGACCCTGAACTATGCAAGATAACTGTTTCAAACTTAATAATTATGTGGGGCACATGTTGTACTTTTATCATGAGACACATTTGGTCACATATTATCAAGGTCAAGGTCCCTTTGACCCTTATGAAATGTGATCAAAATGGGGTAGTGAACAACTATAAGTGACTATATCTCATGGTAGAAAGTGCCAATAAGCACCATTGTGCTTCCTATGTCTTGAATTAACAGCTTTGTGTTGCATGACCCAAGGTCAAGGTCACATATATTTTGGTAGGAAAAATGTGTAAAGCATTTCTTAGTGTATGATGTCATTGGTAGGTTTAGTTGTTTGACCTTGACCTTGAAGGTCACATGAAGGTCAAGGTCATGTAAAGGTCAAGGTCAAGCATGTGAGTCGTATGGGCTTTGCCCTTCTTGTTATGCATTGTAGGCTCCACAAACCTTTCGAGTTATGCACCATCTTCCTTATATCATTCTCTCATAAGTCTTCCACCGAAGTACCTAGTGATAGCCTGGTAGTGAACGCATATCTCAAATATCTGTGTTGATGACACCAAGCCTGATCTCATGTAGCAAGGTGCTCTCCTTTTCTGAAGACGATAATGTTCGTTTTTGTGTGTTTACAGTAAGATCTACTGGGTTAGACGCACGGACAAAGTTATTGATTTGTGTTTGTAGCCAAAAAGGCGTGATAGATATCAGAGCTACGTCGTCTGCAAACAGTGGGAGAAACATCTCGGCCATACCTGGCAGCAACTGGAGAGAGAGAGAGAGAGAGAGAGAGAGAGAGAGAGAGAGAGAGACAGACAGAGAGACAGAGAGACAGAGAATGGCAGAGAGAGAGACACAGAGAGAGAATGGCAGAGAGAGAGACAGAGGGAGAGACAGAGAGAGAGAGAGGGAGAGAGAGACACAGAGAGAGACACACAGAGAGACACACAGAGAGAAAGACAGAGACACAGAGAGAGAGACACAGAGAGAGACACAGAGAGAGAGAGACAGAGAGAGAGAAACACAGAGCGAGAGAAACACACACAGAGAGAGACACAGAGAGAGACACACAGAGAGAAAGACACAGAGAAACACACAGAGAGAGACAGAGCGAGAGAGAGAGAGAAAGAGACACAGAGAGATGGACGGAGAGAGAGACGGAGATAGAGAAAGAGACGGAGAGAGAGAAAGAGAGAGAGAGAGAGAGAAGAGAGAGACACAGAGAGAGAGAGAGAAAGAGAGACGGAGAGAGACGGGGAGAGGGAGAGAGACGGGGAGAGAAAGAGACGGAGAGAGAGAGAGACGGAGAGAGAAAGAGAGACAGAGACACACACACGGGGAGAGAGAGAGAGACGGGGAGAGAGAGGGAGAGAGAGAGAGAGAGAGAGAGAGAGAGAGAGAGAGATGGGAGAGGGAGATAGAGAGAGAGCGAGCGAAAAGAGAGACACGGAGAGAGAGACGGGAGAGAGAGACGGCGAGAAAGAGAGAGAGACGGGGAAAGAGAGAGAGAGAGAGAGAGAGAGACGGGGAGAAACGGGGAGAGAGAGAGAGAGACGGGGGAAGAGAGACGGGGAGACAGAGAGAGACGGAGAGAGAGAGAGAGGGAGAGAGAGAGACGGAGGGAGTAAGAGAGAGACAGAGAGAGAGACGGAGAAGGGGAGAGACAGTTACAGCGAAAGAGACAGAGAGAGTGAGAGAAACAGAGAGAGCGAGAGAGACAGAGAAAGCGAAAGAGATAGAGAAAGCGAGAGAGAAAGGGAAGTCGACAGAGAAAGGGAAGTCCAGGTAGAAAAGGAAAGCGAGAAAGGGAAAGTGAGAGAGAAAGGGAAAGCGAGAGAGAAAGGGAAAGACAAAGAGTGAGAGAGAAAGAGAGAGAGGAGACAGGAAGAGATGGAGAGAGAGAGGGGGAGAGAGAGAGAGAGAGAGAGAGAGAGAGAGAGAGAGAGAGAGAGAGAGAGAGAGAGAGAGTCGGATAGAGAGATAGAGACAGACGGAGAGAGAGACAGACGGAGAGAGAGAGAGAGGAAAAAAGAGAGAGAGGGGGAGAGAGAGAGGGAGAGAGAGAGACGGGGAGAGAGAGAGAGAGACGGGAGAGAGAACGAACGAACGAACGAACGAATGAATTTAATGTTTAGGCCACCGGCCCATTACATTGTAACACGGACAAATTGTATCAAACGCGATCAACGGCTATGTACAGTCATCAAAACTGGCACCCAGTTGTGGCAAGCACGATGTACACGATCTGCACGAAAGTGAGCGGTATCCATCATCGATAGAATCATTTTTTCCGTGCAGTCCGTGTAGGGAGCTGTCGTGTTGGCGGTGCCCGGCGCATCTCAGTTCTGCCTTTGTTGACAAACATGTCCCGTGTGTAGGCAGGCGAGTCTGAAGCACATGGAGCAGGAATCGTGGCGGGTTCCCCCGACGACGACTGCGACCGGATCCTCCTGAAAACTTGCTCGAAGTCAGAGGGTCGATCAGTAGATGTAGGTGGGAGAGGAGGTGAAGACCCATCGTGATCAGCTTGATTGACACCGCTGACACGCATTGCACTACGCACCCCGGCGACTCCTTCCCGCACTGCACTCTCCATCCTTTCCATCCGGCGAGTCAGAGCCTCCCCCATCTCGTCCATGGTGCGTTGGAGGGCAGCTTGAATCTCCCCACGGGGAACCTCTTTGTTTGCTGAAGGTGGTGACAAATCGGGATGATGGACAGGAATGGAAGGTGGCGTTGTTACAGCAGGAGGCTCTTGAATGGTGATGACTGGCGATGCGTCAGGCTGCGTCTCAAAGCAAAACGGTGCAGTTGGCAGGTCAAAGGTCACTGACGAGGAGGCTATATGATCTGTCTCTGCAGTGACTCGTGAGTTTCGTTCACACGCAGTATTACATACGATGGATGTCGCAACAACATTTTCATTAGCATTTTCGCGGAATAAAGTGTCGACCGCTCTCTGCTCACCCTTTGCTTTGTAGTGCTCGGCTCGTTGCTGGTCGCGTCGCCGCTGTGCCGGAGTCTTCCGCATCCATACTCCCCTCTGGGTGTCGCACGCAGGTAATGGCCGGTCGTCGCCCTCTCGAAAGCGTAGCACAACTACGGTGGTCCCACGTTCGCCTGTTACTTTCCAGGAGGTAGGTTCACTCGTCGCCAGCAAGGACACCAACAACGTCTCCAGAGTAACTGGTAATCCAGCGACTGGCATTCTGGTGGTGGCTGTGTTAAAACTAACGTAAGCAGGGCAGAGCTGCAGCAAACACGTCCTATCGACTCGAGCGCGAGCCGCCAAGTGAGACGGGAGAGAGAGAAAGAGAGAGAGAGAAAGAGAGAGAGAGAAAGAGAGAGAGAAAGAGAGAAACGAGGAGAGAAAGACGGGGAGAGAGAAAGACGAAGGGAGTAAGAGACGGGGAGAGACAGAGAAGGGGGGAGACAGTGAGATCGAGAGAGACAGAGAGAGCGAGAGACAGAGAAAGCAAAAAGACAGAGAAAGCGAGAGAGAAAGGGAAGTCGACTGAGAAAGGGAAGTCGAGATAGAAAAGGAAAGAGAGAAAGGGAAAGCGAGAGAAAGGGAAAGACAGAGAGAAAGAGAGAGAGGAGAGACAGAAAGAGACGGAGAGAGAGAGAGAGAGAGAAAAAAAGAGAGAGAGAGAGAGAGAGAGAGAGAGTTGTATTTTAAATTGGATGCATTGCTAAATACTAAACAAAGGACCATAAAAGAAAGCTTGCATCACCAATTTTGAATATTGAATAGTGCTTTATTAATGTAGTTTACAGCAGTTAAACACACTTTATTTCCAGCAAGTAATATAACAAAATGTCACAAGTATGAAGCAATAATGTTAAGCATTACTCCAGTATTTGGTGCTTGTTAAATAAAAATTACAATGCGATAAAAATACACGAAACACATACATTGAAGACGTACGTGGTCGCAACAGCCTCCGGTCTTTCCATGTGTTGATCTGATGTACTTGTATTCGATTGACGCAAAACTAACACGTTTATTGTAGGACAAAAATCGGTCTTCTTACTCATAGTTTTCTTACATGCCTGTGCCACGATCCCGTTAAATTTGATATATTCTTCGCAGGCTCCATGTTTTGATTGCACTCTTGTGTTGTTCCATTCCCATAGAATGCGATCCGATTCTCTTGCAGCCTGCGGGGACTCTTTCTGTTCCCCTGGCCTGGACACTGACTATCTCCGTGTCGTTGAGGTATTGCTTTGCCCAGATCTCCTACGTCTGGTCCTTACACACCGAGTGATGCTAAGCGCCATTAAGATTCCCACCATTACAAAAAGCACAAATATCAAGACGTTTCTTACCGTCAAAGTATACCCTTGAGATATCGATTCCACATAGGCTGTGGAGGCCTCCCTGCAGGAATGGCTGATGGAGCAGTAGCCCCAGTCTCCATTGCAAGGGGCTCCTGTGGGGAGGTACAGCTCCTGGGAAGGGCTCGCTCCCAACTCGGGGATGGATGCAGCGAGTCTGCACTCCATTTCGCCAAGTTCCCTGCAGCACAAGTGACACATGAACCTTGACTCGTTGAAGCACTGGCAAGGACGCAGGCCGTAGTACTGACACACGTCAATATGGCAGAAGCCGCCTTTGCAGGTCTTCCTGTCGTTAGCGCATGGCAGTCCTTCACGGCGTGGCTTGGGGAAACTGCAGGTCAGGGACTCCCCATCGCACAAGACTGCCTCCGTGCACTCGGTCGCCAGGCGGCAGATGCGCCGATCTGCTGCCGGCGTGGTGCGGCAGTTTGTAGAGCAGCAGGGGCTGGCCGTGGGCGAGCACAAGGCACCTGACTTTAGGTGACACGTGGCCCAGTTGCAACAAGGGTCGTGGTCATGGCAGCTCTGACGTGTACCACAGTCGCAGTCTTCTCCTTCGTCCAAGATGAAGTTCCCGCACCTGTGGAAGGACCAAACCGAGGGCAGACAGTGAAAGATTGAGAAGTCACAACGGAAGGAAAGAATATGTGCGGCATAGAGGTCGTGAATGAGAGAGAGAGAGAGAGAGAGAGAGAGAGAGAGAGAGAGAGAGAGACAGAGACAGAAAGAGACAAAAAGAGACAGATAGGTCATGAGACAGAGAGAGACAGAAAGGTAATGAGAGAGAGAGTGAGAGAGAGAGAGAGAGAGAGAGGATATGTATTGAAAGAGAGAGAGGATATGAGAGAGAGAGGTAATGAGAAAGAGAGAGGTGTCATGACAGAGAGAGAGAGAGAGGTGTCATGAGAGAGAGAGGTCATGAGAGAGAGGTGTCATGAGAGAGAGAGGTGTCATGAGAAAGAAAGAGAGCGAGAGGTGTCATGAGAGAAGCGTCCTGAGAGAGAGAGAGGGGGGGGTTGTCATGAGAGAGACACAGAGAGAGAGAGAGGTCACGAGAGAGACACAGAGAGAGAGAGAGAGAGAGAGAGAGGGTGTCATGAGAGAGAGAGAAAGAGAGAGAGAGAAAAAGAAAGAGAGGTGTCATGAGAGAGAGAGAGGGAGAGAGGTATTGAAAGAGAGAGAGGATATGAGAGAGAGAAGTAATGAGAAAGAGATAGGTGTCATGAGAGAGAGAGAGGTGTAATGAGAAAGAAAGAGAGAGAGAGAGAGGTAATGAAAGAGAGGTGTCATGAGAGAGAGAGAGAGGTGTCATGAGAGAGAGAGGTGTTATGAGAAAGAAAGAGTGAGAGAGCTGTCATGAGAGAAGTGTCATTAGAGAGAGAGGTGTCATGAGAAAGAGAGAGGTTTCATGAGAGAGACAGACAGAGAGAGAGAGGTCATGAGAGAGACAGAGAGAGAGACAGACACAGAGAGAGCATGAGAGAGACAGAGAGAGAGAGAGGTGGAGAGAGAGGTAGAGAGAGAGGTGTCATGAGAGAGAGATAAAGAAAGAGAGAGAGGGAAAGAGAGAGAGAGAAAGAGAGAGAGAGAAAGAGGAGTGTCATGAGAGAG
>JAWQFJ010000382.1:125000-152402 GCA_034096865.1 Theodoxus fluviatilis
CAGTGCCTTGGTCAGGTCACGAATTGTGGCATGGATGTCACCGTGTTCAAAGTGCTTTACGAACAGAGTGTCTGCGTAAATGCGAATAGAGCATGAGTACTTTATTGGGAGATTACGTCCACGTGGTACGAAGCGGCGCAGCCTGCCAAATGAAGAATTGACAGCAGCAGCAGCAGCAGCAGCAGCAGCAGCAGCAGTATACGGGTTATCGGCCTTAACCATCTGTGTGTAACCTTCGTCTTCACCTGGTAGATTCGTTCCCAAACTCCCTTTGCCATTTCCGAGTGATTTTCTCGCCTTGGTACCGATTGTGTTGGCTGAAAGTAATCTCGTCACAGAATTTTTGCCATTTCGAAATGCTGGGTGCACCGAGGTGCAGTTTACACTTTGATTCAGTTCCTGAAGGCTTTCAAGGTCAAACGTCAACATCATTTTTTCGTTGTTGCTTACATAACACAGTGATGAATGGCTGACAAAGCCCTCCTTGCACACACAGTCTACCCGGATGTCGTAGTTGGAAGCAGCATTTTGGGGGAAACACATCTGAAATTCATTATTCTTGCGTTCAACATGCCTTTGAGAGGGATGACGTAGTCGGTGAGTACAGAACTCGTCTTTTAATAAGACCCTTACAACATTTTGGCGTGTCAAAGATCTCTTTCCCAGTTTTCCACAAAAGAGTAATTCCTTATGTTTCTCGTCTGGATATACTTGAAAGGTTTTGCCCGAGTCAGCCATTTTAATCCTCTTGTCTGTTGTACACAGAGAAGCGGTGCTGAAAAACCTGCTTTGACGACTTTTTTCTTCCACTGCACTGTCAACATCCAGAGTGTCCAGGTGAAGGGAAGTGGAACGGACCAAGTAAGAATTCGTACTCGAAGAACAGTTACCGCTTTTCCTGTAAGAGTTTGACACGCAGAGTTGATTAGAAACGAGTTCAGGCACACACGTTTGAAAGAGGAAGTCAGAGAATCCTAATTCAACAAAATGTTCTGTCTTCATCAGATGAATGTGAGAAGGGTCAATAAAAGTTTCCCATTTGAAACAAAAATACTCAATATTTTCACACGGAAAATGCACGACGGAAAAAGAAATACTTGGCCAGTAAGTCATACAAAAACGGCATTTCGATTCTGTCCACTTACTTCCATGAATATTTCGTTCGTTTTGTGATGTTGTCAGCGGTTCATTTGCACTGAAAATCTGCAGATTTAGGGTGAAGGCTAAAACTGCCCTAACCACATCACAGTTGATTTGATTCGTGAGGAGAGACATTATTTTGCTCCAGATTTCGTGGCCTTTAGGAGAAGTCTTCCTTGATGACCTTCGCAGCTAGATTTGTTTCGTAATCAAGGATGCTTTCAGTGAATTGTTTTGTCCCCCCAAATGTGACGCACGTCAAATGACGTAAGTTCTAATGCGGCTAGGGATGAATGAATGCTGTCTGTACACGTCCTTGCCATTCTCAGTGTGACTTTCTTATCATTTTGGTAGAGAAGTTTATTTATTTCACCTTATCGTTAAGAAAGTCCAAGATTCATTTGCACGATTCAGTTTGGAATAAAACATAATGCAGACAAATAAGAAGTTCACAAATCGATATCTGCTGCATACTAAGTGCTCATTCTGTAGAGTAATCAAAAAGGAAGAACATTTCCTCTTGTATTCCTGTGTCTATAAAGAGTATTGTACACAAAAGTCACATACATTTGATTGAGGGAACAAATCATGTAATTTAACAAGAGACGTATGGCAAGGGATGTTTATCCATTCTGCGCTAATTCTCACAGAGAAGGAACTTTAACCTCTCTTGATTAAGAACATTACTTTAATCCGGTTCTGGCCAAGTATTCGCTCAAAAGTTGCAGGACTTGGGATGTAGTCACTGAATATTATCTTTTGGTCAAGTGCTCCGCCTCTTAATTTGCTTTTGACAAGACTGGACAAACATTTGCCAAGACTTGGGATATCGGCTCGACAGGTAATGCCAATAGCTATTGGCGCGAGACATTCGTGAGATCCCCTCATAGCACGGTGGCGGAAAAAAATATGTCGCTTCGTTTACATTTACAGCCATTGCACACTTACGGTATAGGCATGAGGTATACGTATGTTTACGAATGGAATAATTTTGTCTCAACCAATATATGTATTGTCAATTTAGTATAAATTCGCGATGGAAAGATTATTTCCACACTTTTTTGCGAACTGACGCGTGAGGTGAAGGTCGAATGGAAGTGTGAAGATGGATCAGCTGTAAACATTGACCTGCAGCTGATCGGCTCCGAGGGAATATCTACGCTGAAGGACCCTTGAGATTTGCAATGCAGGAATCGCATCAAGCAGTCAGCAGTACGTGCTCTCATAGCCTTGGCAATGGATGGAAACTGGATTTTTGGTGAGTATTTCGGTTTTTGTTAAACGTGATTCACTGATTGTCCGCGTGTGATGTGCGATTGTTTAAACCTCTGAAACACTGTTGAAAATGATCCAGGTTCCCACTGAAGCAATTACCCGATTGCCCAGGGCAGCCAAATGTTCTCATCGGGCAAGGAATAGACGATGTAGACCGGCAACCGAATTTTCCTTTAATTTATTTTAGAATCAAAGCACACAACAGCTTGAAAACTTTGTCGACATGAGGTACGCACAACGATACGGCTGTGCAGGTAGCCTCAGAACTCACAGTTTAGAGCTACGTTTGCCAGACACTCATTGCATTTAGGATGGTGGTTGGGCGGCGGACAGAGCTGTGGTGGCCCTAGGAGAGCGGGAGTTGTCAGGGCGGTGAGGCACCGGGCGAGAGGAAACGCGGCAAGAGGCGGGGAGGGCCCCTCCCCCCACCACGGCAGTGAGAGGCTGGGTGGGGACCCAGACAGCGGAAGCATTTGTGTTGGTATTGGCAGTGTGCGCCAGATGGGCAGGAGCCTGTAGTGTGGAAGGACCTGCAGGCTCCCCGGGGGACGTGAATGGGGTGTCTGAGTGAAGTGGAGGGTACCGCTTCCTGAGGAGTGCGCCGATCGAGGGAGGCCTGCAGGAAGAGCTCGAGGTGGGTGATGATGATGATGTCTACTTGTATAGCGCACGTATCCATGCTGGCAGCATGCTCAAGGCGCTTGAGCCGATGTTGAGGCTGTCTCTCAGTGTGTAGTGTCTCAAGTCAATGAGACCAGTCTCCTGCTGCCAAGGGCGCTGGCACACTGTTTTCCACAAAGGAGAAATTGTGCGTGCTGGGTGTTTTTACTGTGGCCGACACCCACCCGTCGAGGACATGGGCGTCAGGATCTTTATAGTGCGTGATTTTGATGTTGTGAATGCGTATCACACACTAGACCTCGGTTTATTAAGGTCTCATCCGAAGGACCTGGGGAGAGGCCCTGAGGAGGGCCGTTTGGTAGCCCTAAAGAGGGCCATTTGGTACCCGGTTTCACTCCTGGGTGGGGAGAAGCAATGGGAGTTAAGCATCTTGCTCAAGGATGCAATTCTGGGGACCGCGCAGCTTCGAACGCCGCACCCACTGGCCGCAAGCGGCTGTAGGTCCAGCGCGCTAACCACTCGGCCACTTCACCCCAAGCGGCTAGCTTGCTCTCTAGCAATTGCCGAAAGCGTTCGTCGTAAAGACGCCAGTTCCCACCCTTCTGAAACAGCGAGAAGACAGTTTGAAAGTGATGGGAGAGGTCCAGGGGTGGAACTTGGGGTTGTTTGCCCAGGATTGCGGAGAAAACGTTCCAAGCCCCCAGCCACTGATAGAAGGAAAGAGGGGGTTTTGTGGAGGAGGACGCTGGGACAACCAGCAAACGACCAGCGTCGTCTTGCTGAAAGGCTAGGTGCAGTCGAGACGGATCCGAATCGGGCCTAACGAGAGCGTGGAAGTCCACATATTTTCCCTCCCACACCTGTGTTTTTATTTTGATGGGGATGTGTGTGGACACCGGGATGGAGGCGGTGAGGGGGGCTGGTTGCGGGGATGTAAGAGAGGGGGGGGGGGGGGTCAGCTGGAAGGATGACGCACCCGCACCTGTGAGGAGGCCGGGGATGGCGAGAGCCGCCGCGACGACCGCAGGTCCAATGTCGGTGTTGGCCTGAGTCGACGGGGTGATGAGAGATCCGAGGGCTGTGTTGGCAGGAGTATGGGAGTGGGTGGTGACATCCTCTGCGATAACCCCGTGCCCGAAGACCGCGTTCGCCGGAGCTGGGGAGGGCCGGGGTGGGGGAGCGGAAGGAGCAGGTGGCCCAGGAGCCGTGCCACGGAGAGCGCTGTGGATGGCGGGCAGAATACGCGCCAGCACCAAGTCGGCCACCACAGCCACCTGACTTTCGTCCAGGAGGGGAGAGGGGGCAGGCTGCAGAGCCGCGGGTGGAGGTGTGGACAGGTTGGAGGCAGCCGCTGCGGTCCTCGGGCGTTTTCGTGGTCGACTGGAGGCCTCTCGACCCCCAGCAGACGCGTTTGTGTTGGGCGGCATCTCGTCAGCCAACGCGGTCCCCGGCCGCTCGTCGGGCTGGAGAGTAGGGCGTGATGGGGGGGCAGGCTCGGGGGAAAACCTCCTCGGGCGGCTCAGGTTACGCCTGGCGGCTCCCCGCACTCCCGCCGAGGCTCTGCGTGTGGGTGGCACTGAAAGAGAGCAATGGCAGACGGCAGCATGGTTGGCGGTGGGTGAGGAGAGCCGAGGGCGTGGTGTATGCGCTTATGGTATAATAAAGGTTTTTCCGCCCGGAGGATAGGCAATACCATAGTAATAGCATCATCCTGTGACCAGCAAATGAAAACGACCCTGTCCCAGGGTCGAAGTAGGCCACGGGGAACTCCACCAAGATAAGGGGGAAAACAAGGGCGGGAAAATTTTTTGAGGGACAGAGATAAGACCCATCCCTCCACGCTCTGGGAAAAAAGGGGGGGGGGGGGGGGGAAGGGGTGTGTGGCGGGACGCAAGCACGACAAGGTCAGAGGGAGAGAGCAGCGAGGCAGGGGGTGGGTGGGTGGCAGGACGCCAGCAACAACAAAGTCAGAGGGAGAGAGCTGACTCTACCACCCCCAAACATGCCAGCATGGTGTAGGGCATCCCAAGCAGGACCACAGTTTCAACAAGCAAGACCACAGTTTCAGCAGGGGAGAGCAAAGTGCCTCTCGCCTGGACTGGGAGGTTTCCACTGGACTGTGCGCTGGAGCGCAAAAAAGCAAGCAAGACCACAATTCCAGCGGGTGGGAGAGCAAAGGCGCCTCTCGCCTGGACTGGGAGGCAACCCGCGGCCCCGCACAGCAGACGAGATGCCCTTTCCACTGGAATGTGCGCTGGAGCGCCAAAAAAGCAAGCAAGACCACAATTCCAGCGGGTGGGAGAGCAAAGGCGCCTCTCGCCTGGACTGGGAGGCAACCCGCGGCCCCGCACAGCAGACGAGATGCCTTTTCCACTGGAATGTGCGCTGGAGCGCCAAAAAAGCAAGCAAGACCACAATTCCAGCGGGTGGGAGAGCAAAGGCGCCTCTCGCCTGGACTGGGAGGCAACCCGCGGCCCCGCACAGCAGACGAGATGCCTTTTCCACTGGAATGTGCGCTGGAGCGCCAAAAAAGCAAGCAAGACCACAATTCCAGCAGGTGGGAGAGCAAAGGCGCCTCTCGCCTGGACTGGGAGGCAACCCGCGGCCCGCACAGCAGACAAGATGCCTTTTTCCACTGGAATGTGCGCTGGAGCGCAAAAAAGCAAGCAAGACCACAATTCCAGCAGGTGGGAGAGCAAAGGCGCCTCCCGCCTGGACTGGGAGGCAACCCGCGGCCCCGCACAACAGGCGAGATGCCTTTTCCACTGGAATGTGCGCTGGAGCGCAAAAAACAACAACAAGCAAGACCACAATTCCAGCGGGTGGGAGAGCAAAGGCGCCTCTCGCCTGGACTGGGAGGCAACCCGCGGCCTCGCACAGCAGACGAGATGCCTTTTCCACTGGAATGTGCGCTGGAGCACCAACAAGCAAGCAAGACCACAATTACAGCGGGTGGGAGAGCAAAGGCGTCTCCCTTCCCACTGTACCGAGCGCCTGAGAGCACAAGAGCCGACAACGTTAGTTTACACGCAATGTGGCACCCCGGTAATGATCATAAATTTGTTTTCGTTTTTTTTTTTTTTTGCACACATTGTAAACTGAACAAATGTCAGGAATCAGGCGAATGAGAGCGTAAAATGTTTTGTACACATTGTGTAGAAATGAGAAAAAGATATACTCGCAAGACTGTAAAGGCGTGCGTTCCGTCCCT
The DNA here is from genome assembly GCA_034096865.1 of Theodoxus fluviatilis. Lineage (NCBI taxonomy): Eukaryota > Metazoa > Mollusca > Gastropoda > Cycloneritida > Neritidae > Theodoxus > Theodoxus fluviatilis. The sequence goes on from JAWQFJ010000382.1 coordinate 131,248, forward strand.
CGTTCTGAAGCTGGAATGATCGCGTGGGCTGGCCTGCTAGTGCGGCAGAGAGCCGGGCATGCGCAGTGCCTGTTCTGCCTATGGAAATTCTCCAGACCGCCGTGGTCACGCGGCGACCTTTGTTCTGACGTCCCCCATAAATGGCCTTGCCCTCTGTGCAAAATCCTTTATGTTAAATGGTAAACACATTTTGAAGGTAAGAGATAAACATTTTCGGGCCAATGGATTTTGCTTTTGGGCAAGCATCTTTTCAATATAGGCCTACTTGAACAGGCAAGCGGTTTTGGAAATTGTGTCTGACGCTGTGATAGGTAAACAACACTATTTGAGAACTGACACAAACAGTGCAGCAGTGTGATAAATTTTGGACAGTCAGCTTGGCCTTCTCAAGATAATGACAAGTTTAACAAAAAGCAAGGAGGCGTCACCAAGTGTAGCCTCCCAATGTAACGGTCATGTCTATCATTCCTGAAGTAGGCCTACTTCTTTTGATTAATGACACGTCTACGATTATATTTGAAAGCGCGCGTGCGTGTGTCTGTGTGTGTGTGTGGGTGCGTGCGTGTGTGTGTGTGTGTGTGTGTGTGTGTGTGTGTGTGTGTGTGTTTTGCCTTGTCAACAAGAGTAATGGAGCCTTTGAGTGTGTGGGTGGGTAGGTGAGAGGCTGAGTGAAAAAGTGAGTGTGTGTGTAAGTGTGTGTGTGTAAGAGAGAGAGAGAGAGAGAGAGAGAGAGAGAGAGAGAGAGAGAGAGAGAGAGAGAGAGAGAGAGAGTTATTGAGATTTACATGGGCAGTTATCAGAAAAAAACTTCAACATTTAAATTTCAGCATGCAACAAATTATGCAAAGGTTTGATAATGCTTGTGACATACACATACCCTATTTACCTTGAATAAGTTAAGCAACCAAATGAATTTTATTGTGGTTTCAACAGATGCATTTTAATCCTTTTTAAAACACTTTTAGTTTTGATGCAACCGAAATGAAAATGTGCACATCAATATGATCACTATGTTAATAAATGAACACGAGTCATTGCTGTCTATATCTTTCTCTTCCCACCACTCCCACCACCATCCCACCCACCCCACACACACACACCATGATTTAAGCAGTTTCATGTTTGGAAGATTTTGTCTTATTTATATATATATATTTACAGATTATGTTATGCCAACATCAAGTATCACAAGAAGAAACTAGAGGGAGGCACTGGCATTTCAGCCACTGTGAAGATGCCATTGTCCTGCTTTGAGAGTTTGAAGAGTTTTCTCTCTGCAATGTACTGCAGCCAGACAGATATTACTGACAAACTAATTGAAGTGAGCTTGCTACGTTTGAATATTTAAATATATACATTAATAGAACATTTGTTGTATGTAGCAATGAGTTTGGATGGTTGAATGGATGATTGAATGGATGAATGAATGGATGAATGGATAAATGGATGGATGAATGAATGAATGGATGAATGAATGGATGTATGGATCAATGAACGGATGGGTGGATGGATGGATGCATGAACGAATGAACGAATGAATGAATGAATGAATAAACGAACAAATGAACGAACGAACGAACGAATGAATGAATGAAAGAATGAATAAATAAACGAACAAATGATCGAACGAATGAACGAATGAATGAATGGTTGAATGAATGAATGCATGAATGAACGAATGGATGAATGAATGAATGAAGTATAGGTTTAAGGCTTATCAGTCTATGTGGAGTTCACACGCGAGCGCGAGCTTGCACTCTCTCTCTCTCTCTCTCTCTCTCTCTCTCTCTCTCTCTCTCTCTCTCTCTCTCTCTCTCTCTCTCTCTCTCTCTCTCTCTCTCTTTCTGTCTCTGTCTGTCTGGATCGTTTTCGAAAGACCGTGAGGTATATTTGTTTGTTTGACAAGGTATTGTGACATAACTACCAAGAGATCTGACTGACGTCCGTGGGCGAGCCATGGTGTATTTCTTTTTACCTCGTGAGCAACTCGCCTCTTCATGTTTTGTCCCCCTGTGGGTTGGGGGTGAGAAAGGCCCCCCCCCTGTGGGTTGGGGGTGAGAAAGGCCCCCCTGTTGATTGGGGGTGAGAAAGGCCCCCCTGTGGGTTGGGGGTGAGAAAGGCCCCGCTGTGGATTGTGGGTGAGAAAGGACCCCCTGTGGGTTGGGGGTGAGAAAGGCCCCCCTGTAGATTGGGGGTGAGAAAGGCCCCCCTGTGGGTTGGGGGTGAGAAAGGGCCCCCTGTTGGTTGGGGGTGATAAAGGACCCCCTGTGAGTTGGGGGTGAGAAAGGACCAACTGTGGATTGGGGGTGAGAAAGGACCCCCTGTGTGTTGGGGGTGAGAAAGGACCCCCTGTGGATTGGGGGTGAGAAAGGACCCCCTGTGGATTATGGGTGAGAAAGGCCCCTCTGTGGAGTGGGGGAGAGAAAGGCCCCCCTGTGGATTGGGGTTGAGAAAGGACCCCCTGTGGTTTGGGAGTGAGAAAGGACCCCATGTGGGCTGGGGGTGAGAAAGGACCCCCCTGTGAGTTGGGGGTGAGAAAGGACCCCCCTGTGAGTTGGGGGTGAGAAAGGACCCCCTGTGGGTTGGGGGTGAGAAAGGACCCCCTGTGGATTGGGGGTGAGAAAGGACCCCCTGTGAATTGGGGGTGAGAAAGGACCCCCTGTGGGTTGGGGGTGAGAAAGGACCCCCTGTGAATTGGGGGTAAGAAAGGACCCCCTGTGAATTGGGGGTGAGAAAGGACCCCCTGTGAGTTGGGGGTGAGAAAGGACCCCCTGTGAATTGGGGGTGAGAAAGGACCCCCTGTGGGTTGGGGGTGAGAAGGACCCCCTGTGGATTGGGGGTGAGAAAGAACCCCCTGTGGATTGGGGGTGAGAAAGGACCCACTGCATGTTCCTGCGCGATTCCTAAAAAGCAAACAACTTTGGGAATGGCGATGTGCCTTGCTCTGACTATAGTAGTGTTATTGATTTCGTGATCAATGGCCTTACACAGCCCACATAGACTGATAAGCCTTAAACCTATACTTCATTCATTCATTCATTCATTCGTTCATTCATTCATTCATTCGTTCGTTCGTTTATTTGTTCGTTTATTTATTTATTCCTTTCTTCCTTCATTCATTCGTTCGTTCGTTCATTTGTTCGTTTATTTATTCATTCCTTCATTCATTCATTCGTTCGTTCGTTCGTTCATTTGTTCGTTTATTCATTCATTCATTCATTCGTTCATTCGTTCATGCATCCATCCATCCACCTATCCGTTCATTGATCCATACATCCATTCATTCATCCATTCATTCATTCATCCATCCATTTATCCATTCATCCATTCATTCATCCATTCAATCATCCATTCATCCATCTATCCATTCATTCATTCATTCATTTATTTGTTCGCTCGTTCCAGCATTTGACCCACAACTTGATACTTTACGCGACATGAGAGGTAATGGTGAACAGACATCCCCACAAGTTTATTTTGGACTCTGCCCTCCGGCATCCAGTCAGTGCACAAGAGCTTACACGATCCTGTGAGAAGGGAGAACAGAGGAGGATGAGCAATGGCGCGCGACTGTGAAACACAGGCTTGTGGTAAATGTGATTTGCGACTTGCTGCGCACGATTTTTACCGCACATCGTGCTTGATGTTCACAGTTCTGGGGTGTCGGTGCCATCGATCAAACTTCAGCAACAGCTGCATAAGACAGAATCGATGGAGGGGCCCAGTGGATTTACTAGCGTCACATCGCTACTAGTTTCTTCAACTTCTAGAACGTTCGACTAACTCAGTAGTGATTATCACACGACAGGACGTTTTCCTAGCATTAAATGATTCGCGCGCGCGCGAAAAATGTGTGTGTGTGTGTGTGTGTGTGTGTGTGTGTGTGTGTGTGTGTGTGTGTGTGAGAGAGAGAGAGAGAGAGAGAGAGAGAGAGAGAGAGAGAGAGAGAGAGAGAGAGAGAGAGAGAGAGAGAGAGATCAAGTCTAGACAGAAACACACACACACACTGATACAGAAAGACACAGAGATACAGAGAGACAGATTGAGAGCGAGATATTGAGAGAGCGAGAAGGAGATATTGAGAGAGAGAGAGAGAGAGAGAGAGAGAGAGAGAGAGAGAGAGAGAGAGAGAGACGTATGCATACTGTATGTGTATGTGTGCGTGTATGTTTTTGTGTACACATTTCCACGTGATGTGTGTGTGTGTGTGTGTGTGTGTGTTCTTTTTAGGGGTGACGCAAGCCTATTCTGTAAGTCCACAAAGCAAAAATAGCGTCCATAATGTCTGCGTTGGGAGAGGCATTTCGCTGTGCCGAACAGGACAAAAGGGAGCTTACAGTGTTGCGGATTGGTAGGGTTGCTTCCCTTGGCCCAGCAGAGCACGAACTCGCCACCTGACGAATTCGAATCACCAGTCCAAACAGAAAAGCCGATGTTGTAATGAGCAATGTTGTCGAATGAGAAAATATTTGAAAGAGATTGTGTCTGTAGTCAATTATCTTCAAGTTAGACGTACAGGTATGACACTTGTGACAAGGTGCACTTGTGTGCCACCATGACCAATCACTAGTTTTGTTCTTTCAGTGTTAGTTTACAATCAATGCATTTTTTTCTTCTGACGTCATTCATGACATCATTAAACTGACCATGGAGATGAGGTACCGGTAAGTTGGAAAAATCAATTGCTTTGTAATTTTCTTGTAGTTATTCTAGTTAATGATGAGGGACCGAGAGATTTTTTGGTGGCAGCGGTGGCATAGTTCTACACTATTACTATATTGGACTTTAGTTCTGGCAGTCTTTTGCTATGTTCAAGTGGCCATCACTACTAGCAATTTGATTATGATATGTCAGGATGCCTTGGTGGAGCAATGTATGGTAGGTACATGTGCTTGGTCGCCTTACATTAGATCAGGTGATTTGGTAACTTAGATAATACTCCTGGGAAATAGTCATGATAGAATTATTCATGGACTATGGAGTGCTTAATTGGTAGATGTTATTCCCCATGGATACTCTATCATTTGGGCTGGGTCGTCCGGAGTTGTCTAGTTAGTTACACTGCTATTTTAGAGGCAAATGAGTGACCCATTCACTGTTGTCATTTAGAATGTTAGCATCACCACCTCATGTTCAGTTCTAACAAGTATTACCAGCTCCCTGTAGGTTTTTCACTTTTGGATATAATAGCACAAATTAAACTGTTGGATTTTCTTTAAATGCCTTGACTATTCCATTAATTGATGCTGGCATTTATGTGTACTTTTTCCATTTTAGTTTTATGGTTATGCTACTCTGACTAATGTGTTGTCTTGGTTTATTTTAGTTTGCCATCGTGCTTTTGTATAACTGTGTTAGTATCAGATTAAATATTACATACTGAGAAAACCTATTCCTAATTGTTTCTTTTCAAACATATCGAACCTATTTCCCATTTTCAACCTCTCCCTAGTTCCCATTTTCGTTTCCCCCCCCCCCCTTCCACTCGGTAACATTACATTTTGGCGTCGTCGGCAGGATTAGGAAAATTATTTAAAAAGCACGATGGCAGATGGACAGGTCAACCCCAATGTTGCCGCTGAGGAGGGGCAACCAGAGCAACCAGATCAACCAGAGCAACCGGCCGTGGTACAGGAGCAGGGAGAAGTGGCGGAGCGCAGACCCGCAGATTCCGCACCGCCTGCCCAGGATGGAGATGACCAGAGAGCTCAATCAGGAACGGACCACCTACACGGGAACTGGATGCCGCAACCCCGTCTTCCACACGTTGATGGGAGCGGTCCAGTGGATGAGTTTGTGGACGAGGTGGAGAGGGTGCTCGACACATACAAAATGCTTGTTAAGCCCAGAGAGTGGTGGCCTTGACTTGACAGCGACACCGTGGCTTCCAGCGATGGTACGGGAGGTGTGCACCAGTGTCAACTCAGTCCAGGGTGTTGCAAGAGTTGCGGGGAAGGTGCGAGTACCGGCAGAAGCTATGGTTGCTGTCCCAGTCACTGGCGTGGAACGTCCCTACCTAACGAGACTATTAGCCGAACTCTGTGCATTTCCCTTACCCCTGGCCTCATCCTCATCCTCATCCCCACCCTCATTGGCTCCCACCGTGAGTCTCGCTGTGTCCGTGTTGTCGGTCTGACAGACGAAGATTGTTGGAGTCCAGGATGGATAGGTTCCAACCTGTGATCAGTTTCTGTGTTAAAAAAAGGAGACTCCCTCAGCATCTTCCTGAGGTCACATAGTCCACAGTGCACCCTTTTCAGTGGCTGGTGTGCAAACCTTTCAATCATGGAGAATGAAAACTGAGATGATAAAATGAAGCTTTGTTATATTCATTTCCCAATATATTTTTTTACACTTTTACCTGGATGTCTAAAATTTGGAGTGTTTTAAAGGCAGATAATTTAGTATTTACCCTTTTTACTGAAATGCGTATTTCAGGTGATAATATATGCTTTTATTGTGTTGTTTTCATGGTAGAGTATTTTTATATGCCAAACAGGTTTTAAAGTGAAGTGTCCCAGAGACGATAGTGGCAACAGGGACGTTGCAGATCAGAACCCCGGGACGAGTGTGACAAGGTGCACTTGTGTGCCACCATGACCAATCACTAGTTTTGTTCTTTCAGTGTTAGTTTACAATCAATGCATTTTTTTCTTCTGACGTCATTCATGACATCATTAAACTGACCATGGAGATGGGGTACCGGTAAGTTGGAAAAATCAATTGCTTTGTAATTTTCTTGCAGTTATTCTAGTTAATGATGAGGGACCGAGAGATTTTTTGGTGGCAGCGGTGGCATAGTTCTACACTATTACTATATTGGACTTTAGTTCTGGCAGTCTTTTGCTATGTTCAAGTGGCCATCACTACTAGCAATTTGATTATGATATGTCAGGATGCCTTGGTGGAGCAATGTATGGTAGGTACATGTGCTTGGTCGCCTTACATTAGATCAGGTGATTTGGTAACTTAGATAATACTCCTGGGAAATAGTCATGATAGGATTATTCATGGACTATGGAGTGCTTAATTGGTAGATGTTATTCCCCATGGATACTCTATCATTTGGGCTGGGTCGTCCGGAGTTGTCTAGTTAGTTACACTGCTATTTTAGAGGCAAATGAGTGACCCATTCACTGTTGTCATTTAGAATGTTAGCATCACCACCTCATGTTCAGTTCTAACAAGTATTACCAGCTCCCTGTAGGTTTTTCACTTTTGGATATAATAGCACAAATTAAACTGTTGGATTTTCTTTAAATGCCTTGACTATTCCATTAATTGATGCTGGCATTTATGTGTAATTTTTCCATTTTAGTTTTATGGCTATGCTACTCTGACTAATGTGTTGTCTTGGTTTATTTTAGTTTGCCATCGTGCTTTTGTATAACTGTGTTAGTATCAGATTAAATATTACATACTGAGAAAACCTATCCCTAATTGTTTCTTTTCAAACATATCGAACCTATTTCCCATTTTCAACCTCTCCCTAGTTCCCATTTTCGTTCCCCCCCCCCCCTTCCACTCGGTAACATTATACAATGATTGTAATATTCAGTATGATTTATCCCTCCAGGTTTACTGGAGGTCCTCACAGCTTTATCTGTCTGTGTGTGTGTCTGTCTGTCTGTCAGTCCCGACTTAACGGCTGATATCTCAAAAACTACTGGACGGATTTCCTTGAAATTTTGCACAATTACTGGAAGTTAGATCCGATTGAATGTGTCAAATTTTCAGAATCGAGGTTTGAAAAAGAAATGGCTTTTTGTACGTTTTGGAGTTGCAAAGAAGGCAAGGGACGGAACTCTGTCCCGACTCAAAGAAAGTTTTATCATGTACGACGTGATCATTTGACGTCGAATAACGTGACGTAATTTCGAGGAGATTGGACATTTTTGAAGGAGAAAGAAGGATTTTTTTATCCCTCCATGTTTAATGAAGGTCCTCACAGCTTTATGGATTAGCTCACTCGGTAGCGTGTCGAATATTTTTTTGTCGCTGGGACATGCTTGGTTGTAGGGGATGCGCGTACGGGTTCGAATCCGCACAGAAGCTTTTTTTTTAATGTGTGTATGGTATTCGAGAGAGAGAGAGAGCCACCCCACCCGTTGTTGTACACGTGAGAGGTTGCGGGTTCGAACCTTACTTTTCCCCCCTCTTTTCTCGAGAGGTTGCGGGTTTGAACCCGATCTTTTGTTGTTGTTGTTGTTGTTTTTTTAATGCCAAAACCTGGAGGTTCAGCGCCAGCCGTTTTTTTCTGTCTGTGTGTGAGTGTGTGTCTGTCTGTCCCGACTTAACGGCTGATTTCTCACAAACTACTGCACGGATTTCCTTGACATTTTGCATACTTACTGGAAGTTAGGTCCGATTGAATGTATCAAATTTTCCGAATCAAGGTTTGAAAAGAAATTGATTTTTTTAAGGTCGTAAACTCGAAAACACCCCCCTAAAATGTCAATTAACGGAATAGCGAAATGCAAAATGGGTGACGCGATCCTTTGGCGTCGAATAACGTGACATAATTTTATCTGTATGTCTGTCTGTCAGTCCCGACATAACGGCTGATCTCCAAAACTTCTGGACGGATTTCCTTGACTTTTTGCACACTTACTGGAAGATAGGTCCGATTGAATGTATCAAATCTTCAGAATCAAGGTTTGAAAAGGAAGTGATTTATGTAGGTCGTAAACTCGACAGTTGACGGAATGGCGAAATGCCCCTCCACAGCCACGCTCCTTTCTTGCTGTAGCTCACGTGGTAACACATGCAGGCGGCAAAATGGCTTCCACGCAAATGCAGACTGACTCGTTGCGTTGTATTCCGGATAGCATTTGTATCTCATTTTTGCCAGACAGTGAGAAGATTTCTCGGACTGTGATAGACAGGGGTATGAATAAATACTACTCATGTTATTTAGACGAAATTAAGATCTATGAGCAAGAGAATTAAACGGTGGTGATGACAGCTCGGTGCTTCAGATCAATGCAAAAAAATGAAGCACCACATCGACTTTCTTTCCATCTTGACGCTGCTAAGCAGAAGATCAACCATCCTCATTGCTCGTGCAAGGCTGGGTAAGTGTTGTTTAAAAAAAATCATTTATCTGTTACGTGTTTGATGGAGTAACCTAAGCTCGCATTCCAAAATTGTAGAACCTACTGTTGAAGTGTTGTGTGTGCAGCCAAAAAGCTTGCGCAACTGTCCTTCGCACTGACTGTCCTATGCACGGACTGTCCTTTGCATTAACTGTCCTTCACACTGACTGTTCTATGCACTGACTGTCCGATACACCACAGCGCGTATAGTGAAACGTCCACCTAGTCGTTCTCACATAACACCCATCCTTCGAGAGCTACACTGGCTGCCTGTCCACCAACGTATTGTGTTCAAAACACTGTGTCATGTGTTCAAGTGCGTCAATGGTTTGGCCCCGCTGTATCTGGTTGAGCTCCTCAAGACTTAAAAGCCTGTGAAGGATCTCAGATCTTCGGCGCAGTCATTACTCCATGTGCCACGCTACAACACCAAGAGATCTGGGGAGAGAGCATTCTCGTATGCTGGACCAAAACTCTGGAACGATATCCCAGACAGACTGAGGAAATCTCCTTCAATACAGACTTTCAAGTCACAGCTAAAAACTCTTTTATTCAAAGGGTGAACGTGTTGAGCGCCTTGAGCATGCCTTTGGGTGTGATATTGGCGCTATATAAGATCCAAAATACATACATACATACATACTATGCACTTTCACACTGACCAATGCACAGAATGACCGGCACGTGTCCGAAGCATTGGTGAGCGCGACAAAAACTTGGAGCGGACTGCTAGATCTTTACCCACTGTAGAAAGCGCACTTCCCCTCCTCTCCTTCGTGACTATCTCCTTGTCAGTGTGAAGGACAGTTAATGCAAAGGACAGTCAGTGCAAAAAACAGTCCGTGCATAGGACAGTCAGTGCGAAGGACAGTTGCGCAAGCTTTTTGGCTCCACACACAACACTTCAAGAGTAGGTTCTACAATTTTGGAATGCGAGCTTAGGTTACTCCATCAAACACGTAACAGATAAATGATAAAAAACAGCAACACTTACCCAGCCTTGCACGAGCAATGAGCAGTAATGTTCAATTTCAAATGCAGATCTGAGACTCACCCTCGCGCAGACTCCTTTGCTTTTATTCAGCCGGTTGAGATTTAGCTGCTCGTGTGGCCGGCAGCACGCCTTGATCCACGCCATGGCATCGGCTCTTCTGCTTTTTACAGAGGGAAATTGATGCAATTTGCCTCCTACTATTTTATCGGGATATCGTTTATCACCAGAGCATGTGCCCTACTGGCAGTGAACAACCATTTTGTGTGGTTGTGCGATAGGCTAGAACCGACAGCGAAAACGCGGGAAGGAGTCAAAGACGCTGGTACCACACATTGCCGTGTTTGCGTTACCAGTAAAGTCTGCGCTAAAAATAGACTAGTTCCGCACCAGCGATTGGCTAAGCCCAGCGACCGCGTGGGCCGTGTGGAGGGGTCCATGGCAGTGAATCGATATTAAACTTGGCAGAAATACACCTTGAGTATCCTAAAATGTACAAGACCACTCAAATTTCATGAACTATCATCCATTTTTCTACAATTTACAGTGCAAAATACGAACCAAAGGGGTTTACGGAAAAGAACATTATAAATGCTTTACAAACACTCAGCCATACCAGTCATGCGTGACCAGGTTCGATTCTGCGCTGAAACTTTTTCTCTCTCTCTTTTCGAGAGGTTGTGGGTTCGAACCCGACCTGGTTTTTATGTGTGTGAGTTTTTTCCCCTCTTTTCTCGAGAGGTTGCGGGTTCGAACGCGATCTTATTTTTTTTCCATTTTTAATGCAAAAACATGGAGGTTCAGCGCCAGCGATTTTTATTTACAATGGTATAACGTTACAGTTTATCTGAGTTGTGATAAATGTTGTAATGTGCTTAAGTTCGCGTGTGTGTATGTATGTGTGTGTATGTTTTCTGTGTGAGTGGGTTTTTTCTATGTGCATGCGTTTTTGTGTGTGTGCGTGTGTGTTTTCTGTGCAGTGTGTGTGTGTTTGTTTTTGTGTGTGTGTGCGTGTGTGTGTGTGTGTGTGTGTGTGTGTGTGTGTGTGTGTGTGTGTGTGTGTGTGTGTGTTTGAGCCAGTGTGTGTGTGTCTGTGTGTGTGTGTGTGTGTGTGTGTATGTGTGTGCCCGTGTTTGCGCTTGCATGCATATACACATGTGTGTATGTATGCATGTGTTTGTGTGTGTGTTTGTGTTTTTCTGTGCATGTCTGTGTATGTGCATGTGTATGTGCATGTGTATGTGTGTGTGCAGGTTACATGTCCAGTTGCTGGCATGTTGTATTCTTCTTTATTATAATTCCATTACGTTATGCACATGAAAAAACCTTTTATTTGTGCATCAAATCATGCAGGAATGTGTTAATGCTTTCATTATTAGTGTCTTTTTGTGTTTTCTTGTCCTCTATTAATGTGTACTATACTCTCAATTAAGTGTTTGAAGAGCAATTCATACATTATCTTTTATTATGTTTCATTCAGAATATTTCATCAGCTTTATTTCTGAAGCAAATTATTTTTGCTGCATGTTATCAACTTTGATTACCCAAATATTCAAAACTTTTAAGGAGGACTGAAACATCATTATTCATGATGTATCCAACCTGTATCACTCATGATTATCATCTCAATGAAAATATGAATGTGGAACTACTCAGGCCAAATCATGAGTGTTACTCATTTCGACGTGCCACATACATGCATTTTGCACTTAACACCCATTCAAGTACTTCTCCTAGACAGTGTAGATGACCCTCCAGACTGCATGATTGAAGTGGGACAGGGTAGAGACATAGATATGAAAGAAAACGTATTGTTGTACCGCTGTTCATATCATGCATATTCATATTAGCAAGTTGCTGAATCAACCATTACTGGAGTTCATGCATAGACCTTCTGATCCATCCTGAAAGATTAAAGCTTTTCCCCCCTTAACTATTTGTATCATCAGGATCGAAGAGGAAATTGTGCCCATTTCATCTGAAACCAAAAGATATTGGTGTCTTGAGTTACCTTGCTTCTTTGCAATGCAAGAAGCAATGGTAAGTTTGTAGAATGTTCAAAAATTGGCCACGCATGCGAAAGGAGGAGAAAGAGTTGAAGAAGAAATGAACTGCATTCAGCAACATAAACAGTGCAGATAACTACCCTGAAAATGTGTAACATTGCAAAAGTTTATGCTCATACATACTTGACGCCAAGAAGCCCAGAGTCACTGCAGAGGCGCTCTTCTAGTGTAATGCTGCACTTGTAATTCGAGTCGGTCATTGTAACATGGTTCGAAACTAGACGAAACAGATCACTTAAATTTTCTGCCGATATGAAATAAAGACAACCAACAACAACCTTGCACAACTGCCGGAAATGTGGCTTGGGTGCGGTGGCACACAACAAAAAGCGATGTAGATTTGCGCTTTATTTTCCTCACTTGTTAATCGACAACTGCAGACACCAAAACCATGACAACGGTCGCAGTCAGTTTGTTGTCATCGTTTCCAATCACTGCTAGATTGCACAGGCCCTAGCTCGTCTCTTCGCGAGATCTTGGCTTAGTTTTGTCAAGCTATTAAGAAACAAAAGATATGCCAAGACTTGGCGCAATAGTTCCCAAATGTTTGCCGAATGTGTGCCAATAAGTAATTTGCCAAGACTTGGTGAACATTAGCCAATACTTATTGGTCAGTTAAGAACTGGCTTGAGTGACTTGTGATATTCTGAATTGTCACAATGCTTTTGAGTGTAAAGCGAGCAGACATCAAAGGTGACCCCAATCCTCACGATGTGGAAAAGAAAACTATATCTGCACATGTTGGAGACGATGTACGACCAAATTTCTGTAAACAGCACATACTATCCATTAATTTCAAATGCTTTAAAAACCATAAAGGTCTTCAATCGGATGCTCTCTCCAAACGTAGACATGTATTTCAATTGCTCCGCAGGAAGAAATTTAATATATCTTGTCTTCAAGAGACGAATAGAACGAAAAAGAATGAGGTATTATAGCTCATGCAGTGGGGTTACGGGGGAAGTTTCAGTCATGGTGCTTCAAACAGCGCAGCTGTAGTGATTCTGTTTAGTTATAACTTTGAATTCACCACTCAATCCATTGATGTAGACTCAAAAATCAGATTCCTGATAATGGATATCACTGACCAATGCAGTTGTTTCTTATTAGTTTTTGTTTTTGGATTTAACAATGAAGAGGCAGAGTTGGGTTTTTTCTCCTGCAGAGAAAGATTTAAAATGTAGATCTACCCATGATGAAATGTAGAGACTGGAGCACAGTGCTATGCTAAACACGTTAACAGGCGTAATAACCCTAGGACAAGAGACTCTTTATTAGAGCTGATGAATGGTCTTTGTCTTCAAGATGTCTGGCGAACTCGGCACCCTCTTGAAACACGGTTTACTTGGAGAAATTCGGCACTTAAACAGATCAGATAAGATTTTTTTCTCTCAGAGGAATTGATTCCCTTAAGACACAGTTTAGAGATTGATAGTGCATATCGGTCTGACTACTCATCGGTCTACATTAGTTTACATTTCGGCACGGACCGTCATGGAAGAGGATACTGGAAGTTTGATTCCCAGTTATTGAAAAAGATATATGTCAGGATTGTCAAAATACTTTAAGTCGGCACTGCTACCCAGACAGGGGTACCCAAACTGTATCTAATAGTATTCTCAATCTAAGAGCCAGAAACACCTAATTTTATGCATGCTAATATAAAATGTACCAACGTATGCATGCAAAACCTGTGACAGACTGAAAAGTCCAAAAGAGGGTTAAATATTTAATTATTAAATAAGAGCCTTTTCCGCGTTACAAAAAATAGCCTATTTACTCTTGACCTCCTAGACATCACAAACATACTTGGATTGTTTTGATTTTTGGTATGAATGCAGTCGTATCTACTACCTGAATCTTGTCATAAAGAATAAGGAATATAATTTAAACTTTTTTTTTACACTGTCACAGATTATGATAAAAAAACTTAGTATATATTTTAATCCTAAATAATGTGAAAATATCCAAACCCTCTTATCTACTTACAAATGGCTATGACAAAATCCAGATAATAGTGTAATGAAACTGTGCAAAATTTGACAAAGATATATCTGACAGTTTTGAAGATATCTCGTCAAAATGTCGAAATACATGCGATTTTCGACAACTTTTCCACACTGCAAAATTTAATGAAATATTGTGTCCAACCTGACAGAAGCTCTATTACCCTCCAGCCTGGATGCCTGTCCCTCCAACTCCTCCAACACTTCATTCCTGAGCAGCCTGGCCCTTCTTCTGGCAATCCTTGCCTCGTGGGATGAGAGTCTTGCCTTCCTTTCAGAGTTCTTTATGCGCGCAGAGTTGCAGTCTTGAAAAATGACCTGGGCGAAAAGCCCCACAGTCAGTCCAAGCTGCCTCATGACAGAGGCATATGCTGTTGCTCCATTATTTAATAAAGCAATAGCAAGAGCCATTGCTGTCTCTGCTGTCACAAGTCCATGGTTCTTGTGTTTTGCACACTCTTTTGGATCATTTAGGCGCATTTTCTTCGCTTCACTGCTTTCTTTTGAGCATCTGTTTGCTGGAGGCTTTACTCTTACACCCCTTCACCCCTCTTCTCTTCGGGTTAGAGGGCATTTTCGGCAGAAAATACAGCAAAAACTTCAGTACAAATTGAAAACACGTGCTACGCAGAAGTGGCGGAAGTTCACTGCAAGTGGGGGGAGCGGTTATTGTGCGCAATTCGCTGAGGGAACCTTGTTATTTCAGCTGATGGGGTGTAGTGGTTCTGAGTGCTTCTGAGGGACAAAATGGTGGATTTCTGAACTTCACACATAATTACCCAAAAAGTACTGCTCACATCATAAAAACGAATACAGCACATGAAAATATAGCCAATTTGCTAAAAAAATAGCTGTGTTTCAAAAGATAAGGATGAAATTCTTTTTTGGACTTCTGACTGGGAAGCAGTGCCTCCTTAATGCAAACAGTTGAACATCGCACTACCTGTGACAAAATGATCCTGGTAAAGCAATTTTCCTGTAATATCAAATGTTCCTAAACATCCTTAAATTTGAATTTCGCTCTTTGAATATGCTGTTAAGCAAAAGCGTATTATGAATGAAAATAAGAACAGCTCTCTCGAGCTCTCAGAGATCATGAAAAGGACATGGACACAAATCCCATTCTTGGAAAAGAAAAAAGTTGTAGGCAGAAAGAGACAAGAAGTAGAAAGTTTGTGATCATAAAAATACAATAATGCACAGGTATGATTGCAAAATATTGTTATCACTCATAGTGTTCATGCAAGAACTTTGACGAATGTTTATGAAGTTTCATGTGTATGAAGCTGTTTCTGTCTATACAGAAAATCAAAGAAGATATCAAGAGTTAATAGATAAATTATTCGGTCGTCACAGTTTATTAGTAACTGTTAAGAAACATTCATTTGAGGTGCTTTAAGAGAAATATAATAAAATAAAACAAAGTTTATGTAAGATAAATCAATTCTAAAGCACGTTATGGATGCAGTGCTAATAGGTGCAGACAACTCCATATTTGCAATACTGTAAAGAATTTAGACGACAATGGGACATTGCTACAGCTTGACGGAAGCAACAGAGAGCAATGAGTATGGAAGTAGGAGCCGGAGATCTCGGACAAAGAACCCACATTACAATCTTCTTTGTTATTGGACAGATTTCAATCCAATAAGTTTTCATGAATTAGTACTTGCATTTGGTATCCATATGTTGTCCAGCGTCAACACGGAAAGGAGTAGTCGCGAAGATATGAAATGACAAAGGCATGATTGATGATATATTTCAGGCATTTCAAAAAATACGATTTCGGTCTCACTGGCTAACATTTTAGAAATATTCAGTAGCAGAATATTGTTTGCAAAATATATAGCCTGAAAATACGACGTTTTAAATCGAAGGAAAGAGCGATGTCCATCATTATCAGGTTGCTTTGAGTCCACGCTGTTCGTCTCAGTCATGTATCACGTATGCTGGATGAAGTGAATACTTTCAGTCCACCATTCTTCAATCTTCGAATAAAAGACCGCATTTCGCTTCGAAATGATGAACTTCCTATATAGAAAGCTAAAAAGTTTAGAGTGTTCGCAGCATAACCCCAAATGCCAGTCACTCTGTAGATCATTTCTATAAGATCTCTGTTTTTCTTCATGTTGTGGTATTCGTAATACCCAGAGATGATGAAAAAAATGTCCCTGGGAACACTAAAGAGTACGTAGAATACGTTCACTGTAAGAAGCAGAGTCAGAATTGAACTCTTTTTCACGTAGGAAATCATCTGTATCATTGACACCTGATGATCGATCTCTGGATGGCCACAACTTTGCGCGGATGCAACAGTTTGAGGATCGATGGTTTGCTTTTTTATCGAACGTCGCCAATGAGAAAAGGATGGCTGGGCGGTGCTAGGATCTGATGTTGCGCTGCTCCACTCCGTCGTTAGTGCGTTCGTCACCTTTGTCGCTTCTGGGTCTGTTTTAACGGAGATGTTTTCAGACTCTGCTAGTATATCTTCTTCATGGAGTTTGTCCAGCCCGGTGTCGTTCTCACCATCCGTAGTTTTGTTCTCAGAAGTTGCGCATTTCGTCTCGGTCTCCACTTCCGTCGTCACCGGGACGGCAAGTCCGGGAAAGTCCGGGGCCGGAGGACTGGATCCTCCTTGCAAGAGTCCATCCACCGCTTCTTCCTCTTCCTCTTCCTCTTCCTCCGTCACGCGTCTGTCCCAAGTGACCTTCGTTGTGGTTTCATCCCTCTCAGTCACGGTGGCTAACAGACTACATGAGACCTTTGTGACCCTGTTCTTCCTTGAGGTCGAATCGCACGTTATTGTTGGAGTCTGCACGAGCAGAAATGCAGAGCTAACTTTGTTTAAGGACTTATAAATTCCCCAATCAGTGACCAGGAACACCACAAATGGTAGAATGAAGTCAAATAGGAGATTGAGCCAAGGCCACACCATATGTTGGAAAAAGACCCAGTCTTCTTTTGCTTCACAGAAGGGACAGAGCCCTTTGTCGAACCTCAGTTCATGTGTAAACACCATGTGAACATTCACCACGGTCGTAGCTACTGCAATACCTATAATGATCCATATCGTTTGACACCTGGACCACCTGTTGTTTAGAGGAAAGGTCAAGATGAATGCCCGCTCAATGTTAAAGGCAGCGAGAATCCAACTTGATGCATACTGAACGCTGTACTGCAACCAGAAAAGGATAAGGCAGGTTCCCGCTGTCTGTCTATACATGTCCGTGGCTGTGGCCTCGGCTATGAAGTGTCTAAAGAGACCCGTGAACACGTTACACTGGTCCGACACTGCTAGCGCCACCATGTACACAGTGCTGTTACTCAGCCGAAATTTTGATCGAGTTCTGATGATGACGATAAGAGCATTGCCAATGGTACCGATGACAATCATCAAAATGCCGAAGGTCTGAAGTATGATTGAAAGCGTGCTTCCTCCTCCGTAACCACAAGTTTTGTCAGCCATGTTTATGTTCCTTGAATAATCACGGTCATCATCGCCGCTAAGTTCTCTAATTCAGAAAGAGAGGCCAAATGGCTTTCACACGATCAGTAGTGTTGATCTGGGTTCATCTGGACCATGATTCTCTGAAGAAAAAAAGGCAAAAATGAATGGTCATTGACTGCTACTACTACTACTACTACTACTACTACTACTACTACTACTACTACTACTACTACTACTTTACTGCTGCTACTACTACTACTACTACTACTACTGATACTACTACTACTACTACTACTACGACTACGACTACTACTACTGATACTTCTACTGCTACTGCTGCTGCTACTGCTACCACTACTACTACTGATACTTCTACTGCTGCTGCTGCTACTACTACTACTACTACTACTACTACTTCTTATACTGCTACTAATACTCTCATTACTACCACTATTACTACTACTACTACTTCATCTACTACTCCTACTACTAGTTCAATTTCTATACCATCACCACTACTACGACTACTACTACTACTACCACCACCACCGCCATTAGTACTACTATCATTACTATTACTACTACTACTACTACTACTACTACTACTACCAATACTACTATTTTTATCACTTCTACTACTAGTGCTACTTCTACAACAACTAAAAATACTACTACTACTACTACTACTACTACTACTACTACTACTACTGCTGCTGCTGCTACTATTACTACTACCATTACTAACTACTAACTACTACTTCTACTACTACCACTTCAGCTACTACTCCAGCTACTACTTCAGCTACTACTACTGCTTTTTCCACTGCTGCTGCTGCTGCTACTACTACTTGTACTACTACTAATACTATCATTACTACTACTACTACTACTACTACTATCACTACTACTGCTTCTACTTCTACTACATGATCTCACGAGGAGGAGGAAGAGGAGGCGGAGGAGGCGGAGGCGGAGGAGGAGAGGAGGAGGAGGAGGAGGAGGAGGAGGAGGAGGAGGAGGAGGAGGAGGAGGAGGAGGAGGAGGAGGAGGGATAGAGGGAGGGAGAAGAGGGAGGGAGGAGAGGGAGGGATAGAGGGAGGGAGAGGGAGGGAGGGAGGGAGGGAGGGAGGGAGGGAGGGAGGGAGGGAGGGAGGGAGGGAGGGAGGGAGGGAGGGAGGGAGGGAGGAGGAGGAAGAGGAGCGTTGGTCTCGTGAGATCATGGTTCTGCAGATGCGGATCATACCGTACTTGAGAAGCATCTGGAATGACTGACCTGCCCAGTTTGGGATTGGCAGTCTCTAGCATTCTCCGCCGGATGAAGGAGACAGTGAAGAGAAGGTCCTCGCGTCTGGCCTCCATTGTCTTCAGTTCCTACTGACTTCCGCCAGCAGGCTTCTCCCTGTCTCGCCTCCTCTTATACAAAGTTTAGCCTTCTCACGTTTAATGAAGTTCATAGTGAAAGGAGAGGCAATCCATACCATGCTATTTTCTCGAAGCAAGGCATCATCTCAAACGCCTTATCATTCTGTGCCACAGAGACATTTCATCTCTCTCACTGTTTGGCCACGTCATATAATGAACGCATACAATTTGAATTGCGTCATTCGAGGAGGTGATGGTTAGTTCAGGGGGAAAGTACACTAGCTTTCTGATAATATCACCAAGAAGTGAAAAAATTCATTCATTCCTGCACAAATAATTTATGCTATCGAATTTGTACAAATTTAGGGCCCTATCAAGCTTTTTGAGGAAATCGCGTTGGGACTACCTTTTACGACAATTATATCATCCCAGAACCCTCCTCAATGTTTATGACATGCATATTTTGCAGTGCTTGATCACGCAATACTCCCTGTGGCACATAATGACGTCATGTCTTTTTTTCGTCGGTAAAAAAGTTTGTCCCTCAACGCCCATTGATCAGATATGTATCCATATTACGACTGTCAAAATGTCACTGGACAATTTTACTTCGGAAACGTATCACCTTTTGCAAGACATGACTAGAAGAGAGTCCAGTGCTTTTCTCATAAATCAGCAATGAAGAACAAGTGGATTCGTTTTTGGTGCAATCGGGTTAATGTGTAATCTGGGGCCGTATGCAAGAACATGGAATAGATTTATTTCCGAATAACACAAGAATAGGAATAGCCATTCCTCCTGTATTCTCAATATTATTGGGTATGCAGGAGGCGCAATTTCTCAGGGAACAACTATTTGAGGATCCTATGGGAATTTCCCACAACTCGCGCTTGCGTATACGTCGAGAACGTACTTCCCGCTGAGCTCTCATAGCGCTATTATGAATTTGTTAGCGATCATGGAAGTGCACCACAAAAAATCGAGAAAATATAAGTGGATGCAAGAGGAAGTCTATGCACTATGCACGATTGACGAACTCGTGTTCTTGTACAGAAGGAACTTGAATTCTAATCTGGATGCCGTCAATAGCTCCAATCGCATTTGGAAAGCCATTCCCCTGAAAAAAGAGTTTCTTCGTCTTCCCAGCCTCTTCCAGTGTTGGTAGTAGGAACCAGACAGGAACTTGTTTCATGTGTGCATCAGTTACTCTGCTGATTGTCCGACTCGCAGTAGACTGGTGAATGCCGATCAGTTCGCCACAAACGTCCTGGAACGATCCACTCGCGTAGAACCGCAGAGCTGTCATGACTTGCAGTAGTGGTGGCAAAGCTCAGTGTCGGTTGACGAGTTGTAGGTCATTGCATATGTCATCAGTCATGTTGATGATGTCCTCTCTCCTGAATCTGAACTTCTCATACAATTCCACGTCATCATATCTTTCAAATGGGTGGCTTCGGTCTCGAAATATTTGATTTCGTCCGATACAGTCGACACAAAACAAGTGTCGCCATTTCGGAAAAGATTACTCGAACGTTATTATGGATTGAACTGACCGAATCAGTTATTTGTAGAAATATAGCCATAATAACGTTATTCAATTTAACTGCATACAAATAACTGGCACTTTGTTCTTGAATACTGGTTTCTGCTTTAAGGTGAATGGTTAAACTTAAAAATTGACATGCAAATGTACCTGTTTAATATATACACGTTACCTAGAACCTCATCCTGTGCATGGACATTACATCATATGGACGGCTGGCTCGCTCAGCCTGCACGCGCTGTGTCATAATTTAAGAAGTTCGCCGATGGCCTCGTTTTCAACACTTTTCTGATTTCACTTCCGGTTACTCTGCTTGCTATGGACGCCGCTGTCGAGCAAATTCTCATGGTAAGTAAAACACATAATTGTTGACACAGTGATGATTTCTCCCATCAGTTGAAACTGTAAGTACATTTGCAGGCATCCCAGACACACTTTGCAGTAAAAAAAATGGTATTCATTCCACTTTTGACGGAAAACAAAGCACTTTGGTCAGGTTCTCTACTTCGTCTGCGGACGCCACTGTCGAGCGAATTCTCATGGTAAGTAACAGGGGCGGACGAGGGGGGGGGGGGGTGTTTCCGGGGTTTCCGGGGTTTCCAGAACACACACACACACACACACACACACACACACACACACAC
>JAWQFJ010000383.1:0-10000 GCA_034096865.1 Theodoxus fluviatilis
TGTCGTGATATCCCGCCTGACATCTGTTGTCTCAGGCGGCGAAGCTCGCCTGTGACAACAGTTACCTGTCCATTGTTTTACCCCTGCCACGGCCACTTTTTGTTTTTCTCTCGAGCCGTATAGTGGTAAAACCAAAAAAAATTGTTCAAAAGATCCACATCATTTGACTTTCCTACCAACACAAACAACAAATTTTGGTCAAATCAGCACTTGGAGTTTTTAGGCGGCCCATCCTGTTTGTGGCCATCTTCTGTACGGTAACCTGGCAACCGCAGGTTTTAAAACCTTAACCAAAAACCATGGACTGACCCTGGCCCACCATCTAAACCACCCATGACCTAAGTTTTAACGTCGAATGGGAACTCCTGTGTATCAGGATGCCTTGGTCCGCCCTTCGACAGTCGTCCAAATTCATTCATGCAGACAACTTGTTTGCCCCTCCGTAAGTGAACCAGGAAAAACCAAAAAATCATTTTCACAGACTATGCAATAAATTTAGAAGGTTACATAAAAATAAAAAAAAAATTAGTTTAAGGTAAATTCTAGAGCAGCATTTGGAGAAGCGTTTGTTCGCATCCATATGTTTTGACCCACTTGCGTTGCCAAAAGAGACACCATAATTTTTAAAAAAAAGTGTGAAATGAAAAAGGTCCAAAAACATAAAAAAATAAAAATGTTTAAAGTGGAGAAGGAAAAAAAATTGTGGACAAATCCTTATAAGTAATGAGTTGTAAAACATAGAATAAGACAAACATAAGAAAAACAAACAGACGTGTAGAATAAAAATAGAATTAAAGATATAGGCACAAAGTGTAAGACAATATACATTTGGTGGATGACAAGTTTGGTGTAACCTGCTTCAAGTGCAAGGTCACAGGAGCTCTTCAAAGTTGGATTGTATACATATTTTGAAGTGACCTTGACCCTGAACTATGGAAGATAACTGTTTCAAACTTAATAATTATGTGGGGCACATGTTATACTTTCATCATGAGACACATTTGGTCACATATCATCAAGGTCAAGGTCACTTTGACCCTTATGAAATGTGACCAAAATGGGGTAGTGAACCACTAAAAGTGACTATATCTCATGGTAGAAAGTGCCAATAAGCACCATTGTGCTTCCTATGTCTTGAATTAACAGCTTTGTGTTGCATGACCTTGGATGACCTTGACCTTGGTCAAGGTCACATGTATTTTGGTAGGAAAAATGTGTAAAGCATTTCTTGTGTATGATGTCATTGGTAGGTTTAGTTGGTTAGGCCCTTGACCTCTAGAATTTTAGGCGGCACCTGAAAAGGTCATTCAAGGGTCACTGTAAAAGGTCCTTAAGGTCAAGGAATGGGGACGCTAGTATGCGGCTTATGCCCTTCTTGTATCTATCCACTATTTGAAGGGAAGTGAGAAGGTGTGAGGCCATTCTTTGAAGGCTTCTTTCGTGGCTTGTCGAGTTTACTGAGGTAAGGAACTGTGGTGTGAGAATCTCCCAAAGTTCAAATAATTAATGTCACAAAATGAACTTTTTAAAAGAAAACCTGTTTGACAGTTGAGAGTGGGAGGAATTTTATGGAGGCCATCTTTGTTTGCACCTTTTGTTTTTGACCTACGTGGCTCCTGCGTAGGGACTGGTGTTGCGCAGTTGATGTGAGCCCTTGCGTAGGGGATTCCAAGCTAAACATTGTAAAAAAAATAAACAGGCTCAGATTTTTTTTGCCCTCAGCTTCATTTGAGATATGGGAGAAAGTGGAAGGCCAATTTGCAGCTCTTTTTATGCGTCTGTTTCGCTTACGTAGGGGGACTGCTGCCTACTGGTTGGCTTGTAAGGGAATTGTGTCTCAATTTGTGGCGGACCCTGCCTTGATTTATCGAGAGAACTCCATAAAGCATAAATCGTAACGTCAAGAAAAATGGCAAGCATTGGATCACTCTCAACCAACAATTTGTATTCAATTTTCAATACAATTTCCAGAGAAGGTAGCATGTTTACAGGACTTGTAAAAAACCAAAAAAAACTATAACCTGTGTCAAAGCAGAAAAAACTAACAGGAGAGCCAAATACTATTTTAGCACATGAAACTGCCTGCCACGGGACTAGCAGTCCAGTTCCCTGTCTGTCATGGTTCACAAATTTCGTTACAGAAGCAAGTTTGTGAACTAGGCAGGGGAGATTTTGGTTTCAAAAAGAAACAATAGGAGGGGTTAGGTATGTCAAAAGTGTCAAAGTGTTTAGTCTGTGAGGGTTTTATTTGTCCTTGAATACGACAGTTCCTTACACAAAGTTGTTTTTTTTTGTGATGCTATTTTAGGACTGGTATTTTTTGTTAGCTGGCTTCTTTTTAAAAAATAACAAATTGGAGATATTCCAAAAATTCCACATTCCTTGGTGTCTACAGCTACTCCTCACTCTGCAAAATCTGCATTTAAGCTGGGACCCTGATTATCCACTGTGTGCCTTTTTTTATACAAGGGATATTTTCACTTTTGAAACATCTTTTTAAGGCTTTTGTGACTATTGTTTCAATGAGAATTTGTGTCAATAACGGAGGTTGTTTTACATGCGAGCTTGATCGATACGCAGCCTGCACATTTTCTCTGGGACTTCAACTACCCCCTGTCGACCTGGCGGGGTAAGAAATGCATTGTGACCTAGTTTGTATTTCTAACCCAGCCTGCTGAGAATTTTCCTGTGCCATCAATGGTTCTTCCATAGCCGACAAAGGAGCTGACTAGGTCATTAGAAAAACCACCCACCCCCCACCCAGCCATTTCCATCCACCCACAAATAACCACCCACCCATCCATCAAACTCCACCCACCCATCCATCCATAACCAATCCATTACCATACATCATTCCATCGCCAATCCATACCATCTCATCCATCAAATCCATCAATCCATCCATCCATCCATCCAGCCATCCATCCATCCATCATCCATCCATCATCCACCCAGCCACCCACCAGTACCATCCACCCATCCATCCATCCATCCATCCATCCATCCATCCATCCATCCATCCCATCCATCCATCCATCCATCCATCCATCATCCATCCATCCACCATCCATCCACCCATCCACCCACCACTCACCATCCATCCATCCATCCATCTCCATCAATCCATCCATCCATCCATCCATCCATCCATCCATCCATCCATCCACCCATCCATCCATCCATCCACTCCATCCATCCATCCATCCAACCATCCACCACCCATCCATCCATCCATCCACTCCATCCATCCATCCACTCCACCCACTCCATCATCCATCCACCATCCACCCATCCATCCCCACCATCCATCCATCCATCCATCCATCCATCCATCCATCCATCCACCATCCATCCATCCATCCACCCATCACCCACCACACCCCATCCTCCACCCTCCACCACATCCATCCATCCATCCATCCATCCACCCACCCACCCATCCACCTGACCTCCGCTGTTGTGTCTGCAGGCTGCTGTGCGACTGGCCAAGATGGTTGGCTATGTGAGTGCAGGCACGGTGGAGTACCTCTTCAACGTGGAGGACGACACCTTCCACTTCTTGGAGCTGAATCCCCGTCTGCAGGTGGAACATCCCTGCACAGAGATGGTGGCCGACATCAACCTGCCTGCTGCTCAGCTCCAGGTGTGTGTGCTTATTGGCTTGATGCGGTGGCGGGCTGTCATGTAATCTGTGTGGTGTATCGTATGAGAAGGTGTGTTTCATTAGAAGGTGCGACATGTTTATTCTTGTAGATGAAGTTTTGTATTTTGTAACTAACCATTTCGATATTTTGATCTCCATAATTGCTTCTGGTGTAAAAAAAAAGTAAAAGTGTTAGGGCCAGCAAATGGATTTTTTGCATTTTAGAATCTTGTGATTTTGATTTTATCAGCTTTGTCAGTTCTCGTGTGCAACTTTTGAAATGCCCCCTTTGACATGAACAAATCCTGAAAATGCAACTTCAAGAAGTGTAGATTTCATTGTTTGAGTTGCTACATGGTGTTGTGAGCTTCAATGGGGATCCCACTGTGCTGCTCTGAAGACCCCATAGCAACACAGCAGCTGTGTAGAGAGGATGCTGAAAGAATGTCCCACATCATACTCCTTCCTTGCCACCATTCCCCATACTGCCCCTTGCTGCCCCAGGAAACACACGAGCCAGGGTTACATTGCTTAGCCTACCTTGTTGGCAAATAGTAGGCTGGTGTCAACATGTGTCAAACATTTGACTGCATTTACATCTGCTTTCATCGTGTTGGCACATGTTGAAACCAGCCTACTCCATGCAAGATCTTGCAAGGTCCTTAACATATGCAACAAGCCCCAGCTCTCAAGTGTGTGTACTCACTGTTCTTTATTGAGGTTTCCTCGTGGAGACCAATAGGAAACTTTATCCTAATGGCCTAGCTTGGCCACCAAATTTAGAACAATGAGTCTGAGGAGGGAAACGTACAACAAGTGAGCAACTGGGGCTCTGCTGACAGCTAGTTCAGTTTGGGAATGGCAGCAAGGGGCAGAGATGGGAGGTATGGGACTTTATATGTTAATGATGTGTTGCATGAAATTTCAGATTGCGATGGGTCTACCCCTGTACCGCATCAAGGACATCCGAATTCTGTACGGAGAGGAGCCGTGGGGGGACTCTGTCATCGACTTTGACAACCCAACCAAGAGACCCAAGCCCCGTGGTCATGTCATCGCTGCCCGCATCACCAGTGAGAATCCAGATGAGGTGAGAAAGTGGATCTCTCTTCTTGCTGAGGAATTGTTAATAGAAAATAAGTCTTGCTGGTAACTATTTGCACGAAAAAAGAGAAATTTGTATGAAAGTGTTGCAAGTCATGCTAGTAAATACCATGGATAAAAGTATTTGCACGAAAAAAGAGAAATTTGTATGAAAGTGTTGCAAGTCATGCTAGTAAATACCATGGATAAAAGTATTTGCATGAAAAAAGAGAAATTTGTATGAAGGTGTTGCAAGTCATGCTAGTAAATACCATGGATAAAAGTATTTGCATGAAAAAATAGAAATTTGTATGAAAGTGTTGCAAGTCATGCCAGTAATTACCATGGATAAAAGTATTTGCATGAAAAAAGAGAAATGTGTATGAAAGTGTTGCAAGTCATGCTAGTAAATACCATGAATAAAAGTATTTGCATGAAAAAAGAGAAATTTGTATGAAAGTGTTGCAAGTCATGCTAGTAAATACCATGAATAAAAGTATTTGCATGAAAAAAGAGAAATGTGTATGAAAGTGTTGTAAGTCATGCTAGTAATTACCATGGATAAAAGTATTTGCATGAAAAAAGAGAAATTTGCATGAAAGTGTTGCAAGTCATGCTAGTAATTACCATGGATAAAAGTATTTGCATGAAAAAAGAGAAATTTGCATGAAAGTGTTGCAAGTCATGCTAGTAATTACCATGGATAAAAGTATTTGCATGAAAAAAGAGAAATTTGTATGAAAGTGTTGCAAGTCATGCTAGTAAATACCATGGATAAAAGAATTTGCATGAAAAAAGAGAAATTTGTATGAAAGTGTTGCAAGTCATGCTAGTAATTACCATGGATAAAAGTATTTGCATGAAAAAAGAGAAATGTGTATGAAAGTGTTGCAAGTCATGCTAGTAAATACCATGAATAAAAGTATGAGACTTAAATCCATCCCACTCGCCATTCATTCATTCGTCATCTATTTCTCTTTCAATATGTCTGTCCATCTGTTGGTATATCCATCCAAGAGCAATTTGCCCAAGATTTATGCTGACCCTGTAGAAACATCTCCCATTAGATATCATTGAGGATTTTTCCACACTCTAATATCCTCCCTTCATCCCACCTTTGACTTCACGCCGCACTGTCTGTCTGCAGGGCTTCAAGCCTAGCGCAGGCACGGTCTCTGAGCTCAACTTCCGCAGCAGCAAGAACGTGTGGGGCTACTTCAGTGTGGGAGCTTCGGGCGGTCTGCACGAGTTTGCCGACTCCCAGTTCGGCCACTGCTTCTCCTGGGGAGAGGACAGGGAGGTGGCCAGAGAGTAAGTCTGCTGCCCTGTCTTTTTCTCACTGATCATTGCTCTGGCTGTAGCAGTGTACATGTATTTGTACATTAAAGGGGGCACATGGTGCAGATGAATGGGGTATTAGGGAAAAAATCAATACTCAGCAAATGTGAATGCTATATTAATGACATTTTGCAAATACTGCAAACACACTGCAAGGAATATTCAGACTAATTTTCATTGTTTCAGATTGAGTTATTAATGATTTATGACACAATTACTAATAAAAAATGTGTACCTAATTTTGCCTCTAAAAGAAGGTGACTTGGAATGAAGATAGCATGTGGAATTTTTGCATAATTGCATATAAATGGATGTAGAATACAATAAGATACATGTAAAACTGTAACTTTATTTGCTACTTTTTAATAATAGTTTCATCATGTCATGCCCGGAGTTAACACTTTTTAAAAAGAGTAGTCATTCACTCACTTGTACTTTCCATGCTTGTGATCACCACCCTTACACTGCCCTCGTCCTTATATTCCATCCTGGACCTAACATCTTCCCCTTTCTTCCTCCTTGCCTTCAGGAACCTGGTGGTGGCTCTGAAAGAGCTGTCCATTCGAGGAGACTTCCGGACCACGGTGGAGTACTTGATCAAGCTGCTGGAGGCCGAGGCCTTCCAGAGCAACAACATCTCCACAGGCTGGCTGGACAAGCTGATTGCGGAGAAGGTGCAGGCGGAGAAGCCCGACACTATGCTGGGGGTCATCTGTGGAGCGCTGCACATCGCTGACCAGAAGATCCTCTCCAGCTTCCATGACTTCCAGACTTCCCTGGAGAGGTGGGGACAGTGGGGTGGGACTGGGATGGAAGGAGGGGGGCAGAGGAGGAAGCAGGAGGGGGAGGGGGGGAAAAGGGGGTATTGTTGGGGTGAGGTTAATAGTTGATGCATACATGTGCGGGTGTGTGTCTGTGGGGTGGGGGAGTGGGGAGTTAGTTTACTAATTTAATCAGTGGAAAGCATGGAAAATCAAAATGAAAAGAAAACTATGTACTCTGAAAGGTGATGAAGTATTGGCTATCACACCAAGATCAAGCCAGATCACATTTATCCTGGTCTGTTTAACTTCTCTGGACTTATTGCATTTTTGTTTGTTGCCATCTTGTCCAGGGGCCACATTCATTCATTTGTTTAATCATTCATTCATTCATTCATTCATTCATTCATTCATTCATTCATTCATTCATTCATCCATCATCCATTCAATGCTGTTTTGTCCTGGTGCCAGATTCCTTTCTTCTTTCTTTCCTTCCTTCCTTCCTTCCTTCCTTCCTTCCTTCCTTCCTTCCTTCCTTCCTTCCTTCCTTCCTTCCTTCCTTCCTTCTCCTTCCTTCCTTCCTTCCTTCCTTCCTTCCTTCCTTCCTTCCTTCCTTCCTTCCTTCCTTCCTTCCTTCCTTCCTTCATTCATTCATTCCATGCTGTTTTGTCCAGGGGCCAGATTCTACCTGCCAGCTCTCTGAAAAACAAGGCTGAGGTTGAGTTTATCCACGAAGGGTACAGGTACTCCCTGCAGGTGAGGCTCCAGGATTCTACACCGAATTTGGAACAAAGCATGCTTCTTGTGTGTCTTTTGGAACAAAGCATGCTTCTTGTGTATCTTTGGTAATGTGGCTTGGTTTGCTGTTTAGTTGTCTTTGGTCTATGGTCTTTGAAAAGTAACTCGACATATACAATTTTGAAGTATTGGCCTCTAGACGTTTTTTTGGTGTAAAAACTGCACAATTTGGTCATACTTTTTGCTTGCTGTCATATTAAGTGGTCAAAAACTGCGCGATGTTGGGAGGAGTTTGATGAAATGTTGATTCAATATGTAAACTAGGAATGCTTTATAATGCACATATAGCACATAGCACATATAGCCCAACCATTGTGTCGAGGGCTGGCCTGAGAAGACTTCAAATGCCAGCCTGTGGGAGAGAACCAGGCAGAACCCCATGTGCCAGGATGTCAAGGAGTGAAAGTGGGGATGGATAGGTCACACCCTACGAAAACCAACTGACAACGTCACAAGGCAGGCACTGGACTGGAGTCAGAGGGAAAGAGAGGAGTTGGAAAGCTGGAGCAGACATGGAGAACATCAGTCATTGACTGAGCAAGAGCAGCGGGATTGACATGGCCTGGCTGAGGGGAGCTTGGGTCTGTTGGTGTGTTGGACTGGAGTCCACAGGGAAAGAGAGGAGTTGGGAGGCTAGGGACATGGAGATCAGTCATTAACGGAGCGAGAGCGGCTGAGTTTGGTGTGGGTCCCGCTTAGGGGAGCTGCCCAGAGCGGGATCTTGAAGTGTGCTGTGCCTACACCTCTATGCTCCCCAGGGAGCCCACAGAAATTAGAAAAAGAATTGTGTAGAGGGCCTACTGTCACAGAAGTGAAAGATTATTGCTGTGTCACAGGTGACGAAGAGCGGGCCCAACAGCTACTTTCTGGTGATGAACAAGTCCACTGCGGAGATTGATGTCCACAGGTCAGTAGCTCCTCTTCCTGTTGTTAATTACATATACAGTGTCTGTAGTTGTAATACCAAATAGAGCTGCTCTGATTTTTACACTGTCACGGCCGTCCTTGTCTTAAAATCTGGCATTGAATCGATCTGATCTTTCGGAAATGTACTGAAGAGTATTTATGGCAGGTGCTGCAATTCTTTTCTCTGAGAACTGATTTTCAGTCAAAATGATTTTTGACTCGCATGCGAAGCAAAAGTGAGTCTATGTACTCACCCGTGTCGTCTGTCCGGGCGTCCGTGAAAAACTTTAACGTTGGATTTTTCTCGGAGACTATTAAGTCTATCAACAACCAATTTGGCATGATGGTGTATGATGACAACACGTCAAAAAACATACACAGTGACTTGACCTTGCTTCAAGGTCAGGGTTGCAGGGGCCATAAATGTTGTCTAAAAAACAGCCATTTTTCACATTTTCCCAATTTTCTCAGAAGTTTTTGAGATTGGATACCTAACCTATATATGGTGTATAGGGCAAAGTAATCCCTATCTTTTGATACCAGTTTGATTGACCTTGCTTCAAGGTCAAGGTCACAGGAGGTCTTTAAAGTTGGATTGTATACATATTTTGAGGTGATCTTGACCCTGAACTATGAAAGATAACTTTTCCAAACTTCATAACACTGTAGTACACATGTTATACTTTCATAATAGGTCACCTGTGTTGTCCGTTCGGGCGTCCAGGCGTCCGTCCGGGCGTCCTGTAATCCATAAAAAACTTTAACGTTGGATTTTTCTCGGAGACTATTAAGTCTATCAACACCCAATTTGGCATGATAGTGTAGGATGACAAGGCGTACAAAAACATACACAGTGACTTGACCTTGCTTCAAGGTCACAGGAACTCTTTAAAGTTGGATTGTATACATATTTTGAAGTGACCTTGACCCTGAACTATGGAAGATAACTCTTCCAAACTTCATAACATTGTAGTACACATGTTATACTTTCATCATGAGACACATTTGGTCAAGGTCAAGGTCACTTTGACCCTTATGAAATGTGACCAAAATGGGGTAGTGAACCACTAAAAGTGACCATATCTCATGGTAGAAAGTGCCAATAAGCACCATTGTGCTTCCTATGTCTTGAAATAACAGCTTTGTGTTGCATGACCTTGGATGACCTTGACCTTGGGTCATTGCTAGGTTTAGTTGTTTGACCTTGAAGGACACCTGACGGTCAAGGTCATGTAAAGGTCAATGTCATGTAAAGGTCAAGGTCAAGCATGTGAGTCTTATGGGCTTTGCCCTTCTTGTTCTTCCTGAAAGTTCTCTTTGACTATGGCTGAAATACCTGTTTAACGGAGAACCTACATTTGTCTCGGTGATCTTTGT
Organism: Theodoxus fluviatilis; assembly: GCA_034096865.1. Classification (NCBI taxonomy): domain Eukaryota; kingdom Metazoa; phylum Mollusca; class Gastropoda; order Cycloneritida; family Neritidae; genus Theodoxus; species Theodoxus fluviatilis. Next base: position 9,907 of record JAWQFJ010000383.1, read on the forward strand.
TTCTGAAAGTCCTCAGAGGTTGGCTTTGAACAGGCAAAGAAATGTTTGAAAACTCGGACATTCTGTCCAGGTGACATTTGTTTGTGAACGTGGC
>JAWQFJ010000383.1:17500-29509 GCA_034096865.1 Theodoxus fluviatilis
GCATGAAAGCATTGCATTTGTCCCTCTCTATTTCTCAACCTACTCACATTAGATCTTCATGAAAACTTCATCACTTACATTTTTGCTTTCCTTTTCTTCCCCAGATTGCCAATGTGATTGACAGCTATGCAGCACAACTGACACGTCGCTCGGAGCGCGACGTGTTTTTCATGCAGACCCAGGGCATTGTCAACTTGGTGCAGCGCTACAGGGGAGGCATCCGCGGCCACATGAAGGCAGTGGTACAGGACCTTCTTCGACAGTACATCCGCGTCGAGGTCCAGTTCCAGCAAGGTAGGGGGGCTTGGAGATGACGTGCGTGTGTGTGTGTGTGTGTGTGTGTGTGTGTGTGTGTGTGTGTGCCTGTGTGTGTGTGTATACCTGTGTGTGTGTGTGTGTGCCTGTTTGTGTGTGTGGGTGTGTGTAAGTGTGCCTGTTTGTGTGTACATTTGAGTGTGTGCATGTGTGTGCATGCATATGTGTGTGCATGCATGCTAGTGTGTGTGCGCTTGTGTGTGTGTGTGTGTGTGTGTGTGTGTGTGTGTGGCGTGCCTCTGTGCATGCATGCATGCATGTATTTTCAAGCAGAGGACTTGTCCTAACTTTGTCTGATTAGGTGACATCTCTTTTCTTGGGAAGGATTTTCAAATCTGAGGCATGTGTGCCATAGTAGTTTAGTAAGAAGCATTTTGATTGGCTGAATAGCAGCATTTCTAGTGTGTTAATTCACATTCAGTTTGGGCTTGTAGGCTATATTCATAGAGACTTGTATTCCAAATTTCCTAATCAAATTATCATAGCATGCCTTTGTAAACCCCCCCCCCCCCAAAAAAAAAAAAAAAAAAATAAAAAAAAATAAATAAAAAATAACATTCTATGAGAACATTAGATGAGCATGGATATGGTTGATGCTAATTTTGATGGTAATAGTGGTGACGATGATGTTGATAGTAATGATATTGTTGATGATGATGGTGATCGTGTTATGGTGATGAAGGTGATGATGTCTGTACTTGTGATCATGTTGATGATGATGGTGATGTTTACAGTTTCAGCGAGGACAGCAATGTTCTTGTTAGTGAAAATGATGGTTGAGAAGACAATAGTGACTCCTACTCCACGGCGTGGTTCTGTTTTGCAGGGAGCTACGACAAGTGTGCCAACCAGCTGCGGGAGAAGTACAAGGACAACATCAGCACTGTGCTGGCCACCATCTTCTCCCACCTGGCCATCCAGCAGAAGAACACACTGGTCATCCTCCTCATCGTGAGTGCTGACTACAATTAGTGTCTCTGACTACAAGTGCAATGTCACTGACTCTACAAGTGCAAAGTCACTGACTCCACAAGTACAATGTCCCCAACTCTACAAGTACAATGTCCCCGACTCTACAAGTGCAATGCCCCTGACTCTACGAGTGCAATGTCCCTGACTCTACAAGTGCAGTGTCACTGACTCTACGAGTGCAGTGTCACTGACTCTATGAGTGCAGTGTCCCCGACTCTACAAATGCAGTGTCCCTGACTACGAGTACAGTGTCCCTGACTCTACGAGTGCAGTGTCACTGACTCTACGAGTACAGTGTCCCTGACTCTACGAGTGCTATGTCACTGACTCTACGAGTGCAGTGTCACTGACTCTACGAATACAGTGTCCCTGACTCTACAAGTGCAGTGTCACTGACTGTACAAGTACATGTCCTTGACTGTAAAAGTACAATGTCCATGACTGTAAATGTACAGTGTTTTCCGACTGTAAAAGTGCAACGTCCCTGACTGTAAAAGTGTAACGTCCCTGACTGTAAAAGTGCAGTGTTCCCGACTGTAATAGTGCAGTGTCCCCGACTGTAAAAGTGCAACATCCCCGACTGTAAGAGTGCAACGTCCCTGACTGTAATAAGTGCAGTGTTCCAGACTGTAAAAGTGCAGTGTCCCAGATTGTAAAAGTGCAGTGTCCCAGACTGTAAAAGTGCAGTGTCCCAGACTGTAAAAGTGCAGTGTCCCAGACTGTAAAAGTGCAACGTCCCAGACTGTAAAAGTGCAGTGTCCCAGACTGTAAAAGTGCAGTGTCCCAGACTGTAAAAGTGCAGTGTCCCAGACTGTAATAGTGCAGTGTCCCCGACTGTAAAAGTGCAACATCCCCGACTGTAAGAGTGCAACGTCCCTGACTGTAATAAGTGCAGTGTTCCAGACTGTAAAAGTGCAGTGTCCCAGACTGTAAAAGTGCAAAGTCCCAGACTGTAAAAGTGCAGTGTCCCAGACTGTAAAAGTGCAACATCCCCGACTGTAAGAGTGCAACGTCCCTGACTGTAAAAGTGCAGTGTCCCAGACTGTAAAAGTGCAACGTCCCAGACTGTAAAAGTGCAGTGTCCCAGACTGTAAAAGTGCAGTGTCCCAGACTGTAAAAGTGCAACATCCCAGACTGTAAGAGTGCAAAGTCCCTGACTGTAATAAGTGCAGTGTCCCAGACTGTAAAAGTGCAACGTCCCAGACTGTAAAAGTGCAGTGTCCCAGACTGTAAAAGTGCAGTGTCCCAGACTGTAAAAGTGCAACGTCCCAGACTGTAAAAGTGCAACGTCCCAGACTGTAAAAGTGCAGTGTCCCAGACTGTAAAAGTGCAGTGTCCCAGACTGTAAAAGTGCAACGTCCCAGACTGTAAAAGTGCAACGTCCCAGACTGTAAAAGTGCAACGTCCCAGACTGTAAAAGTGCAACGTCCCAGACTGTAAAAGTGCAACGTCCCAGACTGTAAAAGTGCAGTGTCCCAGACTGTAAAAGTGCAGTGTCCCAGACTGTAAAAGTGCAGTGTTCCAGACTGTAAAAGTGCAGTGTCCCAGACTGTAAAAGTGCAACATCCCAGACTGTAAAAGTGCAACGTCCCAGACTGTAAAAGTGCAGTGTTCCAGACTGTAAAAGTGCAGTGTCCGTGACTGTAAAAAGTGCAGTGTCCCAGACTGTGAAAGTGCAGTGTCTCAGACTGTAAAAGTGCAGTGTCTCAGACTGTAAAAGTACAGTGTCCCTGACTGTAAAAGTGCAACGTCCCACACCACCACTCTTTCCCCTTTGTCATCATTTCCCCATGGCCTTACATTGCCAACATGGGATGATAGGCTGTAAAACTTCATCATCATCATCATCATCATCATCATCATCATCATCATCATCATCATCATATCTTCATCTCCTATTGAAGGATCACCTGTGTGGAAAGGAGCCAGGTGTGACAGATGACCTACACTCTGTGCTGACGGAACTCACACTGCTCAACAAGACGGAGAACTCCAAAGTGGCACTCCGAGCCAGACAGGTAAGACTTTGGAGTCGGGTTTGATGTGTATCAGCAGCTAGCAAAACTTTTGGAGATAAGCTTTCATGGCAACTGTTCACAAAAAGGCAGTCAAGTTTGAGAAAAACTTGAGTTGTAGTTGGGGTTGCCACCAGCACTCCTCTATGTAGATATATATTCAGCTTCTGATAAGATATCGATACCATCTAGGAAATACAGCTCAGTTTTCTCGGGTATCTGCAACAGTCAGTGTTTAGGTACCACTAGGATGTTCTTGGTTATGGTAGATTGTGATTCACAGCATTTTCTCTTCAAATTGAATGAACTGCATGTTGTATTTTAATTCTCTATTAACTCTTGCTGTGCTGATTGCAAGGGTTTGTGTTTCAAATGTGAGATGAATCTCTCAGTAGGACACTAATTCTAAGGAAAATGGCATTTTACAGTGCATGTGATCACGTTAAGCTTAACCCATTAATGACTTTGCTGGATGTTGACTTGAAAACTGTCACTTTGACTTCAATGTACATAGTCATGCTTGGTCACATTAACGAAGTCAGTCAGCAAGGCTTCTGAAAGATAAAACATCGGGACATCTGCAGTTTCAGCAGATCCCCCTAGCTATTGTCTGACCATCATGAAGTGGAGAATTGTAATCTTCCCTTCTGCGTCTCTGAAATGTGTCTTGTTCTCCATCTTATGCTAGAGTCGTATCTTGTCCCCCTATCAGGTGCTGATTGCTGCGCATCAACCGCCATACGAACTCCGCTACAACCAGATGGAGTCCATCTTCCTCTCCGCCATCGACATGTGTGGACACGACTTCTGTCCTGACAACCTGCAGGTGAGTGAAGAAGAAAACTCTTTTGTTCCCTGGTTTTGTAGACATGGAGAAACACTCTGGGTGGCTTTAAAGCACTGTTCGAGTCTCTCAAGGCAAATTGTTTTCTGGAAGCTGTTAACTTTGCTGGTCCACTTGTTTGACCTGTAGGAAGTACATGATTATCAGGAAATAACAGATGATGTAGCAAAGAAAACTGGTGCTGGTCACATTATCATAGTAGCTGACATGATATTCACAGCAAACATGACTGACATGGTAGACATGATTGTTACAGCAAAGATGATTGTCATTTGTAAGCATTGTCATAGAGAATGTGGTTGCTCCTCCAGGTACGACTTTGTCACCAACATGATCGTTGTGGCAAAAATGATTGACATTACTAACATGATCACCATGCGGTGGCTGAACTGCTGGAGCAGGCCCTGAAAGCCGAGCTGTCTGGGGTTCCAGCTTATGAGTGGGACGTCAAGTGGCTCTAGCACAACCTTGTTATCCGCTGAGATGATATTGAGAGCTGTTCGAGGAACACAGAGTGACATTTCCATCACTGTCCTTCCTTGTTTGGCCAGCAGAGCAGAGTGGAGTGGTGGATATTAGAGTTAATTTTCTGCCTTCCTTGCAGGCTATGTTAACTTCTTCTCTGCAAGCTTTGATGGAATGGGTATTTCAAAAAGTATGATGATGCTTCCCTGCATATAATATACTGTCTTGCTAGTTAACACTCGGAATGCCATGATAACCACAAAAACCTCCCCCAGTGCACTGAAATAGATGGCAGACTGGCTCCGATGCGTGCTGTGCTCATTGGGTTATAGAAATAGGATCTAACCAAGAGAGAGTGAGTCGGGGAAAGTTTAGCACCCGGTGACAAACAATTCAGACTGTGGTAGTCCACTGTCGCTGTCCCAAGTTTTGGACTGTGGCATTCCGAGGGTTAAGAAGGCCCAAGGTTTGCTTCATGGTGTTTCTTTTGTTTGCAGAAACTGATCAACTCGGAGACTGCCATCTACGACATCCTGCAGGAGTTCTTCTACCACTCCAACGCCCTGGTCAGGGTGGCTGCCCTGGAGGTGAGTGGCGGCTCGAAAGTCTGCTGTGGCTCGTGTGCAGCCCCTCCCTGTCATTGCTGTCTCATGCTAAACCCCTGTAGAGTGGAGACTGGGAGCTTATTGGTAGAGGAAGAGGTAGTGTGTGTGTGTGTGTGTGTGTGTGTGTGTGTGTGTGTGTGTGTGTGTGTGTGTGTGTGTGTGTGTGTGTGTGTGTGTTAACCACATGTGCATGTTTGAACAGCTTTAGCTGCATTTATCTGAATTTTTTAATTTTTAAAAATCTAATTTGAAAGGTGATTGCATTTTCAGTCGTGCAAATTTTGAAATTCATTTGTGAATGCCTTGGAGAGCAACTAACCGAGCTGGTTGTCTCTTGTGTGTGTGCAGGTGTACATCCGGCGTGCCTACATCGCCTACGACCTGTACCGCCTTCTGCACGGCAGTCTGGAGTGCGGCATCTCCATCCTGGAGTTCCAGTTCCTCCTGCCCTTCTCCCACCCCAACAGGTCAGAATGTACCCCCACCCCAACAGGTCAGAATGTACCTCCTCCCCAACAGGTCAGAATGTACCTCCTCCCCAACAGGTCAGAATGTACCCCCACCCCAACAGGTCAGAATGTACCCCCGCCCCAACATGTCAGTGTGTCCTCCTGCCCCAACAGGTCAGTGTGTCCTCCCGCCCCAACATGTCAGTGTGTCCTCCTGCCCCAACAGGTCAGTGTGTCCCCCTGCCCCAACATGTCAGAATGTACCCCCCCCAACAGTCAGTGTACTCCTCACCCAACAGGTCAGAATGTCCTCCCCCCCAACATGTCAGATGTACCCCCTGCCCCAACAGGTCAGTGTGTCCCCCGCCCCAACATGTCAGAATGTCCCCCACCCCAACGTGTCAGAATGTACCCCCACCCCAACATGTCAGAATGTACCCCCACCCCAACATGTCAGAATGTACCCCCACCCCAACAGGTCAGAATGTACCCCCACCCCAACATGTCAGAATGTACCCCCACCCCAACGTGTCAGAATGTACCCCCACCCCAACAGGTCAGAATGTACCCCCACCCCAACAGGTCAGAATGTACCCCCCACCCCAACAGGTCAGAATGTACCCCCACCCCAACAGGTCAGAATGTACCCCCACCCCAACAGGTCAGAATGTACCCCCACCCCAACGTGTCAGAATGTACCCCCACCCCAACAGGTCAGAATGTACCCCCACCCCAACAGGTCAGAATGTACCTCCTCCCCAACAGGTCAGAATGTACCCCCACCCCAACAGGTCAGAATGTACCCCCACCCCAACATGTCAGAATGTACCCCCACCCCAACATGTCAGAATGTACCTTCTCCCCAACAAGTCAGACTGTACCCCCTCCCCAACATGTCAGTGTGTCCTCCCGCCCCATCAGGTCAGTGTGTCCTCCCGCCCCAACAGGTCAGTGTGTCCTCCCCCCCAACATGTCAGTGTGTCCTCCCGCCCCAACAGGTCAGTGTGTCCTCCCGCCCCAACATGTCAGTGTGTCCTCCCGCCCCAACAGGTCAGTGTGTCCTCCCGCCCCAACATGTCAGTGTGTCCTCCCGCCCCAACATGTCAGTGTGTCCTCCCGCCCCAACAGGTCAGTGTGTCCTCCCGCCCCATCAGGTCGGACTGTAACAGGTCAGTGTGTCCTCCCTCCCCAACAGGTCAGACTGTACCCCCTCCCCAACAGGTCAGACTGTACCCCCTCCCCAACATGTCAGACTGTCCCCCCTCCCCAACAGGTCAGACTGTACCCCCCTCCCCAACAGGTCAGACTGTACCCCCTCCCCAACAGGTCAGACTGTACCCCCTCCCCAACAGGTCAGACTGTCCTCCCATCCTGTCCGCCCCACCACCAGCCTGTCTAGAACCCTGTCCCTTGTGTCCCACCTCTACAGTCCTATCTTGTCCCACCTGTACAGTCCTGTCTTGTCTCACCTTCTCCAGCCTCTACAGTCCTATCTTGTCCCACCCCTACAGTTCTGTCTTGTCCCAACTCTACAGTTCTGTCTTGTCCCATCTCTACAGTTCCGTCTTGTCCCATCTCTACAGTTCTGTCTTGTCCCATCTCTACAGTTCTATCTTGTCCCATCTCTACAGTTCTGTCTAGTCGCACATTGTAAGTCCTTTCTTGTCCTATCTCCTACAGTTCTGTTGTGTCCCAATTCTGCAATTCCGTCTTGTCGCATCTTTACAGTTCTGTCTTGTCCCATCTCCACAATTCTGTCTTGTCCCACTTCTACTGTTCTGTCTTGTCCCATATTTATAGTTCTACCTTGTCCCATCTCTCCACAATTCTGTCTTGTCCCACTTCTACTGTTCTGCCTTGTCCCATCTCTACAGTTCTGCCTTGTCCCATCTCTACAGTTCTGCCTTGTTCCACCCATACAGTTCTATTTTGTTCCAACCCAGTGGTCCTTTTAATTCTACAATGAATTCTGTCTTGTCCCATCCCAACAGTCTGTCTTGTCCCAACCCCTAATTGTGTTTTGTCCCATCTCATCAGTCCCATTCTGTTCCACCCAGCAAAAGCTGTCTTGTCCCACTCCAATGGTCCCATCATGTCCCACCCCCAACATTCCTGCCTGTCCCAACCCTGCAGGTCCTTGGCGTCTGTCCAAGATCCTCACCTGCCCTGTCCCTCCTCATCCTACCACTACTCCCCCCATCATGCCTGCCCCACCTTTTCCCACACTCAGAAAAGGTTGGTGCCCGTGCGTTTTGGATGCCCGACAGATCTCCTGTCTCCAGTGGTGTTTTGGAGTTATGTTGTGTTTGTTGATTTGTCCACACACAAAATTGTGGCTAAGGTAACCTGACGAACTCTTTTTTCTGCTGACCCTAAACTAGTTTTTGATCATGCAAGGAAAAAAAGAGAAAATGAAAGAAAGAAATTGATGGTAATCAACGAATTGTGTGCTGTCTCATTTTCCCTGCCGTATGAGCACTCAGGGATTTGTGTATTACAAAAAAAGTTTTTTTTCAGCAAAAGAGAAATTAGAATTTATGTTCAATCTGGCCTCTTCTGTTGGATTTTTTTTTATTTTTAAGCTCAGGCCAACCTACCAACCCCTTGTTTTTCCATGTTACCATAACCACAATTGTTTTTCTTTTTGGTCTCATGATGAAGCGACATGAAAAAATATTTTCAGTTTTTTTAATAGAGGGGAGAACAGGCACGAGACCCATGAAGATGCTTCTCTTTGAGTTACCTCTGTTGTCTTCACACTCATCTTGTTGTTGTTTGAAAATGGGGACTAAGTTCAAGCAACTGTGTTCCAGGGAGGCAAGTGTTTTGGGCAAGTCATAGAATTCTACTGCTATGAAAGCCACTTTGTGTCATGACCACTTACAAGTACCATCCAAGTTTTAAAAATAAAACCCTAAATGGTCCTGAATCTATTATTCAGTACTCAGCCAGCTCTGGTTAAAGTTGCAGGTTTCTGAACAGAAATGTCCCATGCCATTGGTCTCCACTCCTTGCTGCCATGACCTACTGTCAGCTAAATCCTCGCTGCATCCTCTCAAGTTTCCCGCCACTTTCTAAATTCACACCTCGGGGCAGAACTGCCCGTTATTCCTCACATGGTCATGTAATTTTGGAACAACGAGTTTTAGTAGGAAAAGGAATCCCACACTGTCGCTGATGGCAAGAGGCAGTGTGGTAAGTGCAGTAATGTTGGAGTATGTCATCATGGGACATCACTTATTCATATATCTACCGGTTCACAGGGAAATCCATTGTTTCAGTATTAGCAGGACTAGACCAAAAACTTGAAAAAGGAAACTCAGTGGTACTTCTGGGACCAATTTGTAACTGTAAAAGTTCAGAATACTGGGACATGAAGTTTGTGGTGAATGCATTGCATTTTCATACCAATTTGTTTGCCAGATGAGAGAGACTCAGATGGTTTTACGTTTGATATCCTGGTTACCTTGCACTTTGCACTCGGGGTCTTTAATTTCTGGTTGGTTGGAAACCTTGAATAACTGACTGTGTCTCATGAAGCAATCAGATGCTGAAGCTTGCTGTAATTTCCATCCCCCTATGGGTTTGGGGTCAAAATAAACCCACTACGTCTCCCTATGTGATTCGTAAGAGAGGAATAAATAGAGATATCATGACTTGACTTGTGCTTACTCTAGTTTCATTGATTCCGTGGGCGCGTTTGGTAGGTAGTATCTCGCTCATGAAAGGTAGGTGTGTCTCGCTTTCCCTCAACTAGCCATCGAGGTGAGCCACTTGCCTAACAAACCCACCCCGTGCTTAATCATGGCCTTACGTAACCTACAGCGGCTGACAGGCCGTATAACTCCATCCATTCCATTCCATCGCTGTGACTTCCAGGCTGATGGTGACCCACATCGATGGCAGCCGGTCCACCATTCCCACCACGCAGCTGGACAAGGACTGGGACGAGGTGCCCGTCTGCCAACGCAAGGGCATCATGGCTGCCTTCAACAGCATGGAGGAACTGCGACAGTAAGCTCCCCTGACTGACTAGATGCCCAGAGTGACTTCCCTTTGACAGAGTGTTACTTGGAGCGTTCTTTGGAAACAATTACAAATTTCAGTGAGAGAGAGAGAGATTGATTAAACTTTATTTTTCAAGGGAAATACATGAATTAGGCAGAACTGCCTATCTTACATCCAGCCCTTGTTAAAACAAGAAAACAAACAAACAAATCCAATCCCATCCCCCACCCCTACCCACCCACCCACCCTCTATCCCACACAAAATTCACACAATAACAGGTTACAATCAATTCATGAGAGAGAGAGAGAGAGAGAGAGAGAGAGAGAGAGAGAGAGAGAGAGAGAGAGAGAGAGAGAGAGAGAGAGAGAGAGATCTGAATGTTTTGGAGGATACAGTGAGGAGGCCATAGTATGAGTCAAAATAGATTGAAATGTGATATGGAGGGTACATTTTTAATGGTAACTACCTAAAACAACCTTGAATAGGATGATGGTAAATGGAAAGGAGGAACTCATTTGCAAACAAATTAGATATATGTTGAATTTGAAATGATGTGATAGTGCTTGGGGTGCCCCTGGCTGAGCTACTGGAGCAGGCCCCAAAAGCCCAGCAGCCCCTGGCTGAGCTACTAGAGCAGGCCCCAAAAGCCCAGCAGCCCCTGGCTGAGCTACTGGAGCAGGCCCAAAAGCCCAGCAGCCGGAGGTTCCAGCTGATCAGGGGGGCATCAAGTTGCTGAAGCTATGTGTCACTCTTGTTGGCAGTGTGAGTCATGAATAAGCATGTTAACAGTAGTGTTCAAACTATCAAGAGCTTCGAGTAGATTCCGGGGCACAACGTCGCTTTTATTTGCATTTTCACTGTTTATTTGTAACATGAGTATGACTGGTAATATTTGTGCCAAAGACAACACAGCCAACGTCACAGCACAGTCTTGACCATTGCCAATTAAATTTGTTGAATACAATTATACATACACCTGACAGTGCAAGCTTGCCAAGGGAATATTTGAAGTGTGCGTGGATGTTGACAAAATGTTGCCTTTGTAGGGGTTTTGTAGAGCTGATCAACATATACCTGGCATTGAAAACTTGCCAAGGGAATGTTTGAAGTGTGCCTGGGTGTCGACAGACTGTCTCCTCTGCAGGGCATTTGTGGAGCTGATGAACAAGATCACTGTGGATGCCTCCCCTGATGGCGTGGATCACTCGGACAGCAGCAGCTCCGACCTGGGATCCATGCAGGTGAGTGGAAATGAAGCTCCATCCGTGTTTATCATAATGTCAAATAGTTATACTGCCACACTTTAAGAAATTTAAACTAATTTCTATGTTTTCCTAACATACTTACCAGTAGACAAACCAGTGATATATGACCTTTTGACCTCGAAAAGAGATTTTGCAAAAATCTTACCCACACGTGACTGCCTGCTCCGCCAATCCGATGCTTTAGACACAGGCAGGAAGCACGTCAGCAAAGGGGAGGTAACTCCCCCTGCCACGTGATCGCTCTTGTCTATATATAAGCCTGAGCAGGCAGCACGCCGTTCTCTTGACATTGCCGAGATATCCCGAGCAAATGCACAAACGGGGAGGTGGGTGGGACAGTAATTTGTCTACTGGTAAGTATGTTAGGAAAACATAGAAATTAGTTTAAATTTCTTAAAGTTTTCCCACATACTGTACCAGTAGACAAACCAGTGATATGATTGCCCAGCAATGGGCGGTGGGTTGTGCATAAACACCTGACCCAACAGAAAAAACTACTCACACTCAAACACGAAGAGCCAATCCGCAACAACCAACTTGTTGATGCCCAAGGTGTCGTTGACATGACGAACCCGAACCTCACACAGTTAAAAGCGTGTGAACACAGTCACTGCACCAGCAGACCGCCCTCATAAAGTGAACCAAAGAGATACTCTTGGCAAACGCTACAGAGGTGGCAACCTTGCGGAGTACAGGAGTCAGAGAGGCACCAGCAGGAGGATCAAGCAACGCATTCTTGTACGCATCCGTGATCAAAACGCGTAACAGCAAGAAATGGAAGTCTTAGACACCTCAGCGCGACTACGTGACGGGCAGAAAACAGTCGTCGTTTCCGCAAACGACGGTACTGAGTTCGAGCCAGATAACACGCGAGTGCACGCACCGGACAGTTCACCGAGCCAGCGTCGCCAGGATCGAGAACAGAAGCGAGGCTCTTGATCTCGACACTCTGACAGTCTGACCGGATCAAACAGCGTCTGCTAAAACAGCCAGTAGTCACTCTAGCCGAGATCCCACCGCAGAGCTCGAACTTCCGAGAGCGCGGTGGGTGTGCCGCACCGCCCCACTCG
>JAWQFJ010000383.1:29519-44569 GCA_034096865.1 Theodoxus fluviatilis
TAATGGAATAATAGTATACGTATGGTGGATAAAGAGTAAGAAGAATACAAGTGGAGAAGGAGGGTGAAGAAACATATGTTAAGAGTGTACAAACTTAAAATGATAAGAGTTTAGATATAAATGCTCGATTTATAGACATGCCTGCTACGCTTGTCCATAAAAACTACGCTTTTTCCCGCGTGCTTGAACTTTTGACCGCGATGGTTAATCCCCCCCCCCCCCCCCCCCCCCGCTTTCACTTCGCCAGCGCAGCTTATCACGCCGCCTTCACAGCCTTATCTCTTCTTCCCCCCCCCCCCCCCCCCCCCCCCCCCCGCTTTCACTCCACCGGGTCAGCTTATCACGCCAACCTCACAGCCTTATCTCTCCCCACCCCCCACCCCTGCTACGCCTATTCCTTCAATGCTACTCCATATAGCTCTGGATGCTACTCTTTGGTATGATGGTGGGTTGGCAGGTCTGCGTGTTTTTCATAATGTCGTATAGTTATACTGCTACACTTCACCCTTGCTTACTCCAGCTAAGGTGTGGTGGCCCTGGAGGTTTTGCTCAAGCTTGGTGCTCTACATTTGGTGAGGACCAAGAGGCATCGCTACCAAACCTGTTATTGTGCACCTTCATGAAGTCTTTATAGAAGAAAATTTGCAATCTTGTATCATTTTTAGGCTTGATAATTTTTTTGGTTACCTGTACAAATCCTTCCTGTGCCATGTTTTCAAGATGTGAAAAGAGAGTACACAACCAGGTGTAGAAAAGAGTGTACACAACCAGGTGTAGAAAAGAGTGTACACACCCAGGTGTAGAAAAGAGTGTACACAACCAGGTGTAGAAAAGAGTGTACACAACCAGGTGTAGAAAAGAGTGTACACAACCAGGTGTAGAAAAGAGTGTACACAACCAGGGGTAGAAAAGAGTGTACACAACCAGGTGTAGAAAAGAGTGTACACAACCAGGTGTAGAAAAGAGTGTACACAACCAGGTGTAGAAAAGAGTGTACACAACCAGGGGTAGAAAAGAGTGTACACAACCAGGTGTAGAAAAGAGTGTACACAACCAGGTGTAGAAACAACCGGTGTAGACAGTACGTGACCACAACCAGGTGTAGAAAAGCAGTGTTACCTACAACCAGTGGGTAAGAAAGATGTACACAACCAGGGTATAAAAGGTGTACACAAAACCAGGTGTAGAAAAGAGTGTACACAACCAGTGTGTAGAAACAGAGTGTACACACCCGGTGTACGACAAAAGAGTGTACAACTACCAGGTGTAGAAAAGAGTGTACACAACCAGGGGTAGAAAAGAGTGTACACAACCAGGGGTAGAAAAGAGTGTACAGAACCAGGTGTAGAAAAGAGTGTACACAACCAGGTGTAGAAAAGAGTGTACACAACCAGGTGTAGGAAAGAGTGTACACAACCAGGTGTAGAAAAGACTACATTGTGTTTTTGACTCTTGTTGCAGAGCATGGTGGAACCAGAGCCCAACAACATCATCAATGCCGCCATCCGCTTTGAGGACATGCTGAACGACCACTCGCTGGTGGAGATGATGCAGGAATTCTGCCAGGAACACGTAAGTCTCGCAGAATTTAATGGGCAAAGCTACGAGTAAAGCATGAAAATGAATTGGGGGTAAGTTAAGGCCCAGGGCCTGTATTCACAACGGCGATTTATCTTTTTAACTCACTCGCAACGTAGGTTTTTCAAGCATTTTCAAAAATCTAACAAAAATAGAAAGCCATGAAATAATGACAAAAGCTATATATCAAATAAAAGATATTTATTCACTTAATTCAAACAAATCGTGATCAAAATGTTTCAATGTGCATGATTTGAGTTATATCTACTGAAATAATGCATGTAATCAGGAAAACAAAAGTTCAAAAATCGTCAGTCAAGTTGCAAGAATTGAAAAATGCTGGAATGGTGCCTTCAAAAAAAAAATCTGAAATGCAAAAACAATGCCAATATATTTACCTATATTCTGATAGCATTTGCAATATAAAAAAGGCACCTAGAAAAGAAAAATCACTATATAAATTGATAGATTTTCACGGAAAAGTAGTTGTCGGCCATTTTTGCAAAACATAGGGTGTTCACATAAAAAATTCACTGATTCAAACTCCCCTCAAAAGAAATCATAAAGAAAGGTAACTCACTGTGGAAATCTGGTCCCTACATAATTCTAAACTGGGGCGTTACGTTGCCAGAGAGTTAACACTCGATTTATCCCCTAGCCCCGCGTCATCTTGATCAGTTAGATAAGGTACGCTCGTCAGAGGATCCTAGGTTGCGCTTTGCTATATATACTGGTTTCCAGCCAAGGGAGAGCGGAACAGGCAGTTGGAATCGTCTGAGTTTAGAGATAAATCGGAGTTAAAATAAATCGTCGATAAATCGCCGTTGTGAATACGGGCCCAGGTCACCTGGTGCATATTGTAAAGGATAAATGACAGACCGCAAAAAAAAAAAGAAGAAGAAATCTTGCTCATATTCATTTTTGGCTGTCCAGTGGTCTTATAAGGCCAGTGAAGATTGATGGGCAAATGCCTTGTCCGACCATCCATGCATCCTACGGTGGAAATAAAATTGTCTCTGGTCATTACTGTCAGCCTTCATCATCCACACAGCTGCTTTATGTAAGTGGGCTTACTGTCTGATTTAATTTATTTCACCTGATGGATGCAAAAATTTAAATCTTGTGTCTCTCTGGGTCGATATGCATGCCGTAGTGCAGAGTTACGCGCATCTGGGAATAGAAGGCTGATAATAGGTTTTTGCTTTGTTTTCAGAAAGTTTACGCCACACAGTCTGAAAGTGTAATACATGCTTGATCATTTTCATGATTACTTATGATTTATTTCTTGAGCCATTTAGGTCGGGGGTAATGTGTGATTTCTCTTTTGCCTTTGCAGAAGAAACTGCTGTATGAGAAGAACATCCGGAGAATCACGTTTGTCATTCTTCACAAGGTAAAGTGACTGGAAGGACTCATGTGGCTGCGAGGGATGAAGGTTGTAGGTCTTCTGCTTGTCATGATTCTTTGATTCTCGTAGTGTCGCTTCACTTGACTTCAGGTGTAATGTTGTAGAGCTTGAAAAAGAGATTGTGTGTGGATACTGCGACATTTCACTTACCTCCTGTAGCTTTGCCTGGGCGATGTGAAACTGTTTCCTCTTCAGCTCTTTTCCTCCTGTTGATCTGGTGTGTAATGTTATTCAGTCACTTTTGAAATGATTGCCAATGATTGATTTTTTTGTGCTGACTTGTGAATTGGTAGCAGGTGATCGATTTGACTGATTGACTGACTGACTGACCGACCGACAGACCGACCGACTGACAGACCGACCAACTGATTCTATTCAGTGGATTGCTAACTTTATGAGTCGTGTTGTTGCTGTTTAGGGAGTTTACAAGTTATTGCTGGAGGAGGCATTCATTTTTTTCTTTTCTTTTTTCAGAGGGTCATTCCCAAGTACTTCACCTTCCGAGCTAGATTCCAGGTTAGAAACAAATTTGAAGAGACAGCAAAAGATTTGCATGGACGGTGGCAGGTGATGGAAATACTTGTTTTGCATGTGGTACAGAAAGAGTACCAATTAAAATGTGCGTCAATAACACCCATCCCTGAAGAAAAAGGCGTCATTGTTGCTGTTGTTGCTGCTGTTGTAGAAGTTGCTGTTGTTGTAGAAGTTGTTGCTGTTGTAGAAGTTGTTGTTGTTGTAGAAGTTGCTGTTGTAGAAGTTGTTGCTGTTGTAGAAGTTGTTGCTGTTGTAGAAGTTGTTGCTGTTGTAGAAGTTGTTGCTGTTGTAGAAGTTGTTGTTGTTGTAGAAGTTGCTGTTGTAGAAGTTGTTGCTGTTGTAGAAGTTGTTGTTGTTGTTGTAGAAGTTGCTGCTGCTGTTGTAGAAGTTGTTGAATTGACATGTGTTGGGTGATTGAGCTTCTTGTTTAGTGCTCGAAGAGTACCACTTGTCTCTGGTGAAGCGGATGTTGTAGATGTCATCATTGTTGTTGTCCTTGTTGTTATTGTGAGCATCTTTGTAGTCATTGTCGCCTTAGAGTGTCTGCATCGTTGAGGTTCTCAGATATCTGTTATTTGATTTTATTAACTTTAAGTTAATGGAATTTGTGTTTGATTTCAATCCTAGATTTTAACTGTTTGATTTGATGTCTTCTAAAGATTTTTTAATTTCTTATTAATTTTGTTTGATTTTAATAATAAATTATTAAACAACTTTATTTTGGAGTCTAGGGCTTCAGTATCTCGATAGTTTTAATTGGGGAAAGTTTGTTTCTTGAAAGGGGGAAATTACTGAAAGCCTTAGAATCATTCAGTAGGCTAGTTTTCGTGAAAAAGCTATTTGTATGCTGCTATTGGATTGTTGCTTTGTTTTGCTTTTTCCTTCCCTTGCTAGACTCTGACCTGTAGCACCTGCATGCAGCACTGTAGTCTAGCAATGTTGTTGTGAGTTGCCACACGTTGCTGTTCAACCTTCAACAAAGAAACCCTGTGTCAATAAAGACCAGGGCTTCTCTCTTGTTGGGGATGGAGATGCGGTGGTCCGGAGGGGGCCGCAAAGGCCTGTGTGGGTCCAGCTATTGGGCACACGTGATGAGGTCGCTGCAAGGCGTGTGCTGACCTCCATTCTGCCCACAGTTCCAGGAGGACCGGATCTACCGCCACCTGGAACCAGCACTGGCCTTCCAGCTGGAGATCAACCGTCTGCGCAACTTTGACCTGGACACCATCCCCACCCCCAACTACAAGATGCACCTGTACCTTGCCAAGGCCAGGGTGAGCAGTGTGCGTGTGTGTGTGTGTGTGTGTGGGTGGGTGTGGGTGTGTGGGAGTGTGTGGGAGTGGGTGTGTGTGCCATCCCCACCCCCAACTACAAGATGCACCTGTACCTTGCCAAGGCCAGGGTGAGCAGTGTGAGTGTGTGTGTGTGCGTGTGTGTATGTATTGTGAGTGTGCGTGTGTGTGTGTGTGTTGTGAGTGTGTGTGTGTGTGTGTGTGTGTGTTGTGAGTGTGTGTGTGTGTGTGTGTGTGTGTGCCATCCCCACCCCCAACTACAAGATGCACCTGTACCTTGCCAAGGCCAGGCTGAGCAGTGTGTGCGTGTGTGTGTGTGTGTATCTGTGTGTGTGTGTGTTGTGAGTGTGTGTGCATGCATGCATGTTTGTGTGTGTGTGTGCATGCATGCGTGTTTGTGTGTGTATGTGTGTGTGTGTGTTGTGAGTGTGTGTGTGCATGCATGCATGTTTGTGTGTGTGTGTGTGTGTGCATGCATGCGTGTTTGTGTGTGTGTGTGTGTGTGTGTGTATGCGTGCATGCATGCATGTTTGTGTGTGTGTGTGTGTGTGCATGCATGTGCATGTACATGTATGCATGTCCGTTTTTCAGTGATGAGTCGCTGTTGCCGTTTCTGTCCGTGTATATGCTCTTTCACAAGTATCTTTATGCTCTCACAAACACCCACACATACACATGCATGCACACACACATACGCTTATGCATTCATGCAAACACATATACACATGCACTCACACACAAACACATACGCACACACAAGGACACACACACAAACATCTTATTGAACTTTCCCTTGATGGAGCTCTCAGGGATCAGGATGTTGACCACTGGTGATTTTGTTACAGAATGGCAGAAAGCCAGGATGTTCACCACTGGTGATTTTGTTACAGAATGGCAGAAAGCCAGGATGTTCACCGCTGGTGATTTTGTTACAGAAGGTGGCATAAAGCCAGGATGTTCACCACTGGTGATTTTGTTACAGAATGGCAGAAAGCCAGGATGTTCACCGCTGGTGATTTTGTTACAGAATGGCAGAAAGCCAGGATGTTCACCGCTGGTGATTTTGTTACAGAAGGTGGCGGAAAGCCAGGAGGTTCACCACTGGTGATTTTGTTACAGAAGGTGGCAGAAAGCCAGGATGTTGACCACTGGTGATTTTGTTACAGAAGGTGGCAGAAAGCCAGGAGGTGAAAGACTTCCGACTCTTCGTCCGCTCCATCATCCGTCACTCCGACCTCATCACCAAGGTAACGGAGAATGCCTGTAAAGAGAAAAATAGCTGACATGTGTGTCTAGGTATCTGTGTGTGTGAGTGTGTGTGTGTGTGTGTGTGTGTGTGTGTGTGTGTTAGTGTTAGAGTATGGATGCATATTTGTGCATGTGTAGTCATTTTGACCATTCCATATTACGTGTGCAAAATTTCAATCTGTTGAAGTATGGGTACAGGATTTTCTTAAAAGCAGAATTTTACCATTACCACAAGTCACCTTTGGCTTTATAGTGACCATGATGCTTTGAAGTTAAAGTTATTACATTTGTCATTATCAGACGATATTGAAGTCGTCTTGATGAGTCTTGAAGTCATGTTTGTCATTATGCAGATGATAATGAAATCTTGATGAGTCTAAGTTATTATGTATGTCATTATGCAGATGAAAATGAAGTAGTCTTGATGAGTTTTGAAGTCATTATGTTTTTTATTATGCTGATGATATTGTAGTTGTCTTCTTTCCTAGGAGGCATCCTTTGAGTACCTGCAAAATGAAGGGGAGAAAACTCTGCTGGAGGCTATGGAGACGCTGGAAGTGGCCTTCTCCAATCCCTTGGTCAGTTGTCTCCCTTGATGAAGGGGAACACTCTCAGCATGTATTGTGGCAGTTATACTTATCAATCTTCCAGAGGTTGTGTATGTGTGTGTGTGTGTGTGTGTGTGCGCGCGCGCATAAATTTGAGGTAAATTTTAAAAAACTCTTTGCATGATGGAATATATTGAGTCAAAAGAAGCAATTGAAGGAAACTGTTGGGTGATGATGTTGAATCTGATTTTCTGTGCATTTTCATATAGCTTGCTTTTGAATTGCTTGGTTCATGATTCAAAAACCAAATATCACAAGGTTTGAGAAAGTTACTTTGAATCTCTTTCATTGTTTACGGATGAATAATATTTTACTCTGTTTTCTCTCTCTCTCGACCCAAAACTCCCTTCAGGCACAAAAGACAGACTGCAACCACATTTTCCTCAACTTTGTTCCCACCCTGACTTTGACTGAACCAGGCAAGGTGAGTGCTGTTTGTTTCCTTGAAGTTTGGTGTGGACTGCAGGGAGGGAGGGAGTGAATGAATGAATGATTGAATGAATGAATGAATGAATGAATGAATGAATGAATGAATGAATGAATGAATGAATGAATGAAGGAATGAATAAATGAATGAATGAATGAATAAAATTTTTGGGGCCTGTCAGCCTTTGCTCAAGTCGGAGCAAGTTCAGTAACAATTTCTCTAGTCACTGAGGTGCGTTGCTTACACTAGAAACTCTTGCAAGGAAGAGACCGGTGTCAACACGTGCCAACACGATGAAAGCAGATGTAAAGGCAGTCACATGTTTGACTCATGTTGACACCGGCCTAGTATTTGCCAGCTAGGCAGGCCAAGCAATGCACGCCTGGCCTTTACAAAACAGATAGGGAGGAGCAGTGGGCCTATTTTACCCCCAGACCCCGGGGAGTGGTCTGTAGTAGGCCTCAGGGAGGAGCAGTGGGCCTATTTTACCCCCAGACCCCGGGGAGTGGTCTGTAGTAGGCCTCAGGGAGGAGCAGTGGGCCTGTTTTACCCCCAGACCCCAGGGAGTGGTCTGTAGTAGGCCTCAGGGAGGAGCAGTGGGCCTATTTTACCCCCAGACCCCGGGGAGTGGTCTGTAGTAGGCCTCAGGGAGGAGCAGTGGGCCTGTTTTACCCCCTGACCCCGGGGAGTGGTCTGTAGTAGGCCTCAGGGAGGAGCAGTGGGCCTATTTTACCCCCAGACCCCGGGGAGTGGTCTGTAGTAGGCCTCAGGGAGGAGCAGTGGGCCTGTTTTACCCCCTGACCCCGGGGAGTGGTCTGTAGTAGGCCTCAGGGAGGAGCAGTGGGCCTGTTTTACCCCCTGACCCCGGGGAGTGGTCTGTAGTAGGCCTGTCACCAGGGAGGAGCAGTGGGCCTGTTTTACCCCCTGACCCCGGGGAGTGGTCTGTAGTAGGCCTCAGGGAGGAGCAGTGGGCCTGTTTTACCCCCAGACCCCAGGGAGTGGTCTGTAGTAGGCCTCAGGGAGGAGCAGTGGGCCTATTTTACCCCCAGACCCCGGGGAGTGGTCTGTAGTAGGCCTCAGGGAGGAGCAGTGGGCCTGTTTTACCCCCTGACCCCGGGGAGTGGTCTGTAGTAGGCCTCAGGGAGGAGCAGTGGGCCTATTTTACCCCCAGACCCCGGGGAGTGGTCTGTAGTAGGCCTCAGGGAGGAGCAGTGGGCCTGTTTTACCCCCAGACCCCAGGGAGTGGTCTGTAGTAGGCCTCAGGAAGGAGCAGTGGGCCTATTTTACCCCCAGAGCCCGGGGAGTGGTCTGTAGTAGGCCTGTCACCAGGGAGGAGCAGTGGGCCTGTTTTACCCCCAGACCCCGGGGAGTGGTCTGTAGTAGGCCTCAGGAAGGAGCAGTGGGCCTATTTTACCCCCAGACCCCGGGGAGTGGTCTGTAGTAGGCCTCAGGGAGGAGCAGTGGGCCTGTTTTACCCCCAGACCCCGGGGAGTGGTCTGTAGTAGGCCTCAGGGAGGAGCAGTGGGCCTGTTTTACCCCCAGACCCCGGGGAGTGGTCTGTAGTTGGCCTGTCACCAATGGAGATCTCTCAAGTCTCCTGTCTTGTGGACTTTGAATTTATCAGTGTGCAGTGTGTCTACTTCCACTGGTACAACATGGCATGCAAACATTACCTGTAAGTGCATTTATGATTTAGCTTGGTTTCTGTGCAGGCATAATGGTATCGTCTTGTTTTAAATGAATTGTAGGTTTTGTGGATTTGATCTATTTCTTTTGTCAGATTTAATTTCTCATGTGTTTTTGCATAAATTGTTCATGCCAATGTTGAAACCTGCTTCCTGCAGTTTAGAGTGCTTGCCCAGTTGTATTTTGTGGCTAATATTAGTGACATTTGAAGCTAGCTGTCCCTTACCACCCTTGAGTAGAACTGGCTACCAGTGAGGGGAATGATTCCACACATTCATGCAATTAACCCTTGATGTGGCTGTCAGATAGCAACAGATGGGCAGTGGAGATGGTGCTGGCACCTGACTTTGTACAGTCTACCTAACACTTGTTCATCATCAGGTGCCAGTAAAGATTGATCAAGTGAACCAATGATCAGGGGGTAAGGTGTAAAACAGTTTGAGCACCAGAATAGGGGTTAAGTTGCTTTATGAAACCCCCACCTTTGCATTTGTCGCGTGCAGCTGGAGGACACTGTGAGGAGCATGGTGATGCGTTACGGATCGCGCCTCATGAAGCTGCGAGTGCTGCATGCTGAGCTCAAGTTTACCATCAGGTAAGGCAGACTTGTGTGCATAGGGCTGGCACTTGTTGGGGGGGGGGGGTTATAACCTGCAGAGTGTGACAGTCCAAATTTTTGGTCACTGGGCTCCTGCTCTGTGTGTGAAATTTTCACTAATTCACTCTCTATTGGTCAGAGCCTATTTCTATCTGCCAGTGAGAGAACAGCACACATCAGAGCTGGTCTGCCATGACACTCCAAGGGTTAATCCCATATGACAATCAACTCCTTGGATGCATTGGAGTGAATAACTGATTTTTATTACATTTCTTCCATTTATTCTTTCTTCCTTTCTGTCTGTTAATGTTATTGACTCACATGCGAAGCAAAAGTGAGTCCCCCTTTTCGTCCGTTCGGGCGTCCGGGCGTCTGTAAAAAACTTTAACGTTGGATTTTTCTCGGAGACTATTAAGTCTATCAACACCCAATTTGGCATGACAGTGTAGGATGAAAAGGCATACAAAAACATACATAGTGACTTGACCTTGCTTCAAGGTCAAGGTCACAGGAGCTCTTCAAAGTTGGATTGTATACATATTTTGAAGTGACCTTGACCCTGAACTATGGAAGTTAACTCTTCCAAACTTCATAACATTGTAGTACACATGTTATACTTTCATCATGAGACACATTTGGTCACATATCATCAAGGTCAAGGTCACTTTGACCCTTATGAAATGTGACCAAAATGGGGTAGTGAACCACTAAAAGTGACCATATCTCATGGTAGAAAGTGCCAATAAGCACCATTGTGCTTCCTATGTCTTGAATTAACAGCTTTGTGTAGCATGACCTTGGATGACCTTGACCTTGGGTCAAGGTCACAGGTATTTTGTTAGGAAAAATGTGTAAAGCATTTCTTAGTGTATGATGTCATTGCTAGGTTTACTTTGACCTTGACCTTGAAGGTCACCGAAGGTCAAGGTCATGTAAAGGTCAAGGTCAAGCATTTAAGTCGTATTGGTATTTTGTTTCTTTTCGTCTTTATTTCGTTCATGTGAGTCTATGCAGTGTGAGCAATGCTTCGTCAGATGAACAGACGATATCCTGCATTGTGTTTTCAACATGTGCATTCATGCAGATGGTGTTTCTTCAGCCAGACTCTCTCCTGGTGGTTGCAAGAGCAGTAACTGACAGTAGAAAGTGGTAGCAGTAACATTTCATCCCATTTTATGGGGCAGTTCCTCATCAGCCTGGAAGTCTTGCCACTGTGCTGCTGGAAGCTCTAGAACAGTGGTCAGGACAATCGCCTTTCGCCTGGCAGGTGCACTGTTCAGTGCAGCTTGGATCCCAGTCAGAGTTGCATCCTGGGGCCAGGTGCTTAGCCCGCATTGCCTCAGTAAATGTTGATATCTTGTGCTTGGTTAGCGAAGCCAGAGCACCAGAACCTTCAATGGGAATGTCCTGGCTTTGGTCCCTATCTAAGGTCTGACCTTACTTTTTTCATTTCCAGCAGAGCTTTTGCTCAGTATTAGGAACCCACAGCTTGGAATTGACTCTATTGCTTCTACATTAGTTTCTCCAATTCAGTGCAAACTTCCTACTCTTTTCTCCTTTCAAGCACCACCCCTGTGTTCCACCCTTCAAATTTTTTTTTCATTTCCTACAGGCTGTCTTCCAATGGTCAAAGCTTCCCAATCCGCCTGTTCCTGACCAATGAGAGTGGCTACTACCTGGACATCTCCCTCTACAAGGAGGTGACGGACCGCCAGACGGGGCAGACGATGTTTGAGGGGTACGGCGACAAGCAGGGGCCCCTGCACAACTTCCTGGTGTCCACGCCATACCAGACCAAGGACCACCTGCAGCTCAAGCGCTTCCAGGCCCAGAGCAACGGCACCACATACGTCTACGACTTCCCAGAGATGTTCCGCCAGGTGAGGAGATGGTCAGACATTCATGATTTGGGGGGTGGGGGGGAAGATAGAGATAGAGAGAATTGATTGAAAAAAGCCCTCCTGAGATTAACTCTGATGAATTCAGACCCAAACCCAGCAGAGACCCATCATTGATTTGTATGACATCCCTGACCATCACTGTGATGTGGATTGCAGACTGATAAAGCACTGATTGTATGACACCCCTAACCATCACTGTGATGTGGATTGCAGACTGATGAAGCACTGATTTGTATGACTTCCCTGACCATCACTGTGATGTGGATTGCAGACTGATGAAGCACTGATTTGTATGACTTCCCTGACCATCACTGTGATGTGGACTGCAGACTGATAAAGCACTGATTTGTATGACATCCCTGACCATCACTGTGATGTGGACTGCAGACTGATGAAGCACTGATTTGTATGACACCCCTGACCATCACTGTGATGTGGACTGCAGACTGATAAAGCACTGATTTGTATGACACCCCTGACCATCACTGTGATGTGGACGGCAGGGTCTGATGAAGCAGTGGGAGCAGCACCTTGTGAAGCGCAGCTACGAGGAGTCGGAGGAGCGCGCGCCCAAGGAGGTGCTGAGCTGCACAGAGCTGGTGCTGGATGCGCACGACAGCTTGCTGCTGCAGAACCGACTGCCTGGGGAGAACAACGTGAGTCTTTGCTGGTGGTGGTAGGTTGCGGTGGTGGTGGAGGTGATAATGGTGGTGGTGGTGGTGATAATGGTAGTGGTTATGGTTGATAATGGTGATGGTGATGGTGATAATGGTGGTGGTGATGAAAATGGTGGTGGTGATGGTGATGATGAAAATGGTTGTGGTGGTGGTGGTGATAATGGTAGTGCTGGTGGTGATGCTGCTGGTGGTGGTGATGATGATGGTAGTAGTATTTGGAATGCCATCCCCAAATTCCTGAGAAAATGTTTTTCTTTCGGATCTTTCAAGAAATGGCTGAGGACATTCTTCTTTTCCAGACTGTGATTTGCTCTGAGCACTCTGACAGAGTGAAGACCAGCGCCTTACAAGTGCTCTTACATACATACATGCATTCATACATACAGTCATGCATTCTTATATACATCATGCATACATGCACTCAAACACACATGCATTAATACATACATGTATACATTCATATGTACGTACATTGATACATGCATTCATACATACGCCTTTCCTGGCAAGAAGGGGAATGATGGCACGGGTGGAGTTTAGTAGAGATAATAGGACTTGGCACGTAAAAGTCTCCACAGCAACACGTACTGACATCTGCCATGATTCTCTGTCCAGATCGGCATGGTGGCGTGGAAGATGACACTGCTGACCCCAGAGTTTCCAGAGGGCCGGGAAATCATCGTCATCTCCAATGACATCACCTACCAGATTGGGTCCTTCGGCCCCCAGGAAGACGTGCTTTTCCAGGTAGGAGTTAGACCTGTCCTGTGCAGTCATACAGTCATGATGGTGGGGCAGCTTGGCATGCTGGTCTGTCGAATTTGATGAAGGCATCTGTGGTGATGAAGATGAGACTGCAGCTTGATCTCAGATGCACAAAGTCCGTGGCGATGTGTGTAAATCAGTGGGTGCTGCATATCACCATTTTTGTGAGTGACTTTTGTTGTCAAGCAAGTAAATGTTGATCTCCAAAATGTGTGGCTTCCACTTTAATCGCTGCTCTGCAGGAACTCCAGTAGGAGGCCATTCGTTCCCAGTTGGCTGTCTTTATGCCTCTTGACTTGGAGGCTGTATAGTCCTGTTGGGAACCATATGACTTTAGAACAAAACGAAGGTTTGAAACCTGACGAAAGTTTTTGGGAAGACTGGGGTGAAGGGTCGATTTCTCTGACAACATTTGTTATTCTCTACATTTCTCCACTGTGTTACAGAAAGCCTCCGAGTACGCTCGTAAAAACGGCCTGCCCCGCATCTACCTGTCAGCCAACAGCGGAGCTCGCATTGGATTGGCGGAGGAGATCAAGTACCTGTTCCGCGTGGCCTGGAACGACCCTGAGGATCCAAACAAGGTAGGCTTTTCCCCCTCTCTTTCTCCACGTGTTTGTCTTGAACAGTTCTGAATATGTACAGTAGAATGGGACATGTACATGGGTTTGGAGTCTGGCCAAGAAACAACTTGACCTGACCTGACCTGACTTATTGATTGGATTGGATCGATTGGATTGGATTCGATTGGATTGCATTTGATTGGAATGGATTTGATTGGATTGGATTCGATTGGATTGCATTTGATTGGAATGGATTCGATTGGATTGGATTCGATTGGATTGCATTTGATTGGAATGGATTCGATTGGATTGGATTGGATTCGATTGGATTGCATTTGATTGGAATGGATTCGATTGGATTGGATTCGATTGGATTGCATTTGATTTGAATGGATTCGATTGGATTGGATTCGATTGGATTGCATTTGATTGGAATGGATTCGATTGGATTGGATTCGATTGGATTGCATTTGATTGGAATGGAATCGATTGGATTGGATTGGATTCGATTGGATTGCATTTGATTGGAATGGAATCGTTTGGATTGGATGCGATTGGATTGCATTTGATTGGAATGGATTGGATTGATTGATGAGAGAAGTGTTGTATAAAATGTAACATGAATCTGTTTCAGGGCTTCAAGTACATCTACCTGCGCCCTGACGAGTTCAAGAAGGTCAGCGCCATGAACTCTTTGAGAGCAGAGCTGATTGAGGACGAGGGAGAGTCACGGTACCGAGTCACTGACATCATTGGTAAGCTGCCGTTGCTGCCCCCAAGGCTGAAAAGTTTCCAACTAATCCTGCTCCCAGTATTTGTGAGAGAGGAGGTCAGGTTCCTGCTAATCCCAGTATTTGTTGGACTTTGCCACTGTCGTCAGTCTGTTCCATTACTTGGACATGGGGGTAGTGTCACTGTTGTCAGTCTGTTCCATTACTTGGACATGGGGGTAGTGTCACTGTTGTCAGTCTGTTCCATTACTTGGACATGGGGGTAGTGTCACTGTTGTCAGTCTGTTCCATTACTTGGACATGGGGGTAGTGTCACTGTTGTCAGTCTGTTCCATTACTCGGACATGGGGGTAGTGTCACTGTTGTCAGTCTGTTCCATTACTCGGACATGGGGGTAGTGTCACTGTTGTCAGTCTGTTCCATTACTTGGACATGGGGGTAGTGTCACTGTTGTCAGTCTGTTCCATTACTCGGACATGGGGGTAGTGTCACTGTTGTCAGTCTGTTCCATTACTCGCCCATGGGGGTAGTGTCACTGTTGTCAGTCTGTTCCATTACTCGGCCATGGGGGTAGTGTCACTGTTGTCAGTCTGTTCCATTACTCGGCCATGGGGGTAGTGTCACTGTTGTCAGTCTGTTCCATTACTCGGCCATGGGGGTAGTGTCACTGTGCCAAGTGACATGCATGTATACTGTTCTGAAAGCAGCGAGAGAATATGTATGGGGGTGAGAGAGGGTTTGATTGCATCACTGCACTGATACAGTGTATATGATTGTTTTTGGTAGGACTTTGAAATCTGGGCATTTCCGCCAGGGCAGTTTAGTAACAAGCATCTGATGGGATGTTCTGCCACATTGTTCATCTCTTGTGGAAACAATTTTTGTATTGCTTAGTATCAATTGGTATACATTTTCAGAAAACACAAGTGCAAACTGTCTTCAAAATTTTTTGATCAAATGCCTTTGTCAGATGTTTGGGCTTGTCGTCCAACCCAGTTTAGATAGAAACGGCACTTAATTGGTTGATTTGTTGA
>JAWQFJ010000384.1:0-2500 GCA_034096865.1 Theodoxus fluviatilis
CTTCCATGTTATCTATTTGATTTTGTAGACCAGATACAGTGCCTGATAGCAAAACGACATCGTCAGCAAATAGGAGAACAAAGATTTCGACACCGTTTGCTATCAGCTGGACCCCATGTTTCCCCTTCTCCTTAATATCTTTCACAAAAGACGTCATTAAAAGAGAAAACAGTAATGGGCTTAATTTACACCCTTGTTTCAGACCATCTAAACACTCAAAAAATTCTGACATAGTTTCATCGGATTTCACACAACATTTTAGGTTCACATATAGTGACTTTAACATCCGTATCATTTTTGTGGACATGCCCATTCGTTCAAGAATACTCCACAAGGTAAGTCTCTTTACTGTATCAAATGCCTTGCTAAAATCTACAAATGCCACAAATAATTTTTTTCTCCTTGACAGATATCTCTTCACCAAGCCGTGCAGTACAAACACATGATCAATTGTTGAATAACCTCTTCTGAATCCCGCCTGCTCTTCACCTATGATTTCATTATCATCCACCCAATTCTGTATACGGTTCTTTAAGATGTGTATGAACACTTTGCTGAGATTACTAGTCAAGGATATACCACGATAGTTATTAGGGTCCATGGGCGAGCCTTTTTTATGTAGCGGGACAATAATAGACTCTGCCCACTGCCTCGGGAACGAGCCTGCACAGAAAATGGCATTAAACAGTTTGTACAGGTAAGGGGTTAGAACACCTGAGGTACTCTTAATCATAATTCCAAGGATATTGTCTGTACCTGCCGCTTTTCCCGTTTTCAGTTGATTAATTGCCTCTGTTGTTTCCAAAAGAGTAATGTTTGCATCTAGCAAATCTGAGTTTCGTTCCGTAATGTTGTCACCTGAAGACTGTATGGTTGTACCCTCTGTGCCTGGTAACTCAAGTGGGGCTTGAAACACTTCCTGAAAATGTCGTACCCATGCCTCACAAGGAATGCCTGAAGATATCTTACTTTTGTTGCACAAGGATCGTACCTGCTTCCAAAACAGCTGTGTATCCATTACATTATCAGTTAAGTTCGTTGTTATTATTTGCCTGTATTCATTCTTCTTTTGTTCTAATAGTTTCTTGTATCGTTTCCTGCTTTTTAAAAACAAGACCCTATCCAACTGAGAATGTGTTCTAAGATAATTCCGTAGACATTTTCTAGTTTCTTTCCTGCATTGAAAACATTCAGCATCAAACCATCTGCGCTTATTCCTATTTGCAGTCCTGAAAGTTTTCTTCATGAAATCCGCTGCACTCACTATTGATTCTGAAATGATTCTGGTGGCAGCATCTACATCAACTATACTTTCTTCCAGCAATTCATTCACTCCAGACTCTGCAAGGCCTTCCCCGACCATATTGACATAGTCATCTACTAAATGACCATTCCAAATTATTTTGGTTTGTACACTCACTTTCTCTGTCTCTATTTCCTGTGACACCGGTTGACTACCCATGGTCAATTCAAGTTTCATATGAGGAGACAGTACAGTTTCACGCACATTCAGTGATCTACACAACGGAAGAACATCCTCTGTGGCTATGATGTAATCTATCACGCTACTACCCTTTGAGCCCACATAAGTATATCTACGGGAACTTTCCTCATCTATCAACCCATTCAATATGGTCAGGTCAAAAGCAACACAAAGTGACAGTAGACTATGCCCAAATCCATTGACAATTCCATCATCTGAAACTCGTGCTTCCTCCGCCACATTTCCCAGCGTATCTCCCACACTATAATTGAGCAGATTACATGTTCCAGTCCTCGCATTAAAGTCACCGCAGAGCAATACAGAAACATCTTCATGCTTGTCTAACATATCGTTAATGCAGCTTTCTAAATAGAATATACCATTTGATTCATCCATACTATCATAATACGGAGACGCCAAAGGTGGCACATATACACAGAACAGAAGCACGTCTCTAACGGTGTGCAACAAGATCTTACTCACTCTGAACACGATGAAATCATAGTTACATTTCAGTCTGACAATATACTTCTCCAAATCTTTAAGCACAAGGCACAGGATACCGCCCGATCTACGACCGCGTGAAGATAATTTTTTTGCAGGCAAAATGTGTAATGAGAAATCCTGAAAGGCATCTCTAAGATCTATATATTCTACGAAAGTCTCGCAGAGATGAACGAAGGAAAACGACTGTAAATACTGGACGAAGTCTGGGTCATCGAACTTACTTAATATTCCCTCAGTGTTCCATGAAAGTAAACGAAAGTTTTTTGGTAACTCAGCGTCTGGGTTGTTACCTTCATTACAGTGGGTAGATGACTGGGCCGGGCCGTGTCCCTACGTGTCTGCTCCGCTCCTCGCCCTCACGACGGAGCGAGTGAGCGGCCTTGTGTTGACAATATGCACTGGATATCATGTGCACACGTCTGTTGTTTGCTCAAAAAACTTGATAAAATCCTCAGTTGACAAAAAACTATTCAGCTGTTTTGAACTGGAACCACTTAGGTTAGAATGAAC
>JAWQFJ010000384.1:7500-27500 GCA_034096865.1 Theodoxus fluviatilis
TATTAATGCATTCCTTCGTACGTTCGTTCGTTTAATCATTCATTTATATATTCATTTGTTTTTTAATGTATTCGTTTGTTCTTTCGCTTGCTCTTTCGTCCGTTCATTAATATTTAATTAATTATTTCATTTATTTATTCCAGGCATCTCCAGAATCTGCACTCCTGGCATAGACCGGAGGTCCTCCCACGCAGACATGAAGTCTTTCTACCTGACCTCCAGCTGTGGATCGCTGGCCTTCGAGGCACCGGAAGTTGTCAACCAGCACTACACAGAGCGCTGTGACGTCTTCTCGCTCGGCCTCGTGCTCTACTCCATGTTGGCAGAGACGATCGACACGGGCGAAGACGGGCGACTGAAACTAGTCCCCACCGTACGTCGGTTATCACTTCACTAAAGGGAAAGCGCGATTCAGTTTTACCCCTCTTGATCGAAGAGACGACTTAATAAAAGCATTAAGGTCGATTTCCTGCAGTGACCTCTCACCCCACTGCAGAGGTCACCTTCCTGTCAAGGTCGCGCAGCAGCTGTAGCATCATAAGGCGATCTAACTGCATGCTTCACACTAGTGCGCCACCTCCTGTGCCTAGCAACGGAGAAAATATAGCGCCATAGTCGCATTTGATTGGCTAATATTAAAGATTGAGTAAAAAGGAAGTCAGTGCAATTACTTGGAAAGTAAACATGCTTCAAAATATGGAGCTTACAGCCATGGAAGTGGCAAATCTGCCGACTGCTTTCAAATTTAAAAACATTAATATTCTGGTGCTCTCATCAATCTGGCAGATTGAACTGTATGTTAGGTTTGATATTACCTGTAGTAAACGTCGGTATTTATACCCGTGCCGGTAACGAAGTAATAGACGGCAACAGCAGTTTAGGATTTCCCTTGACCTTCCTTTATGACTGTTATCCCCCCTCTATTCTCAATGATAACCAACCCCAATGCTTTTATTCAGTCGTCTCTTCAATCAAGAGGGATATATATGTGAATGTGAAATTATTTTGGGGATTCATATATCCAAAGAGGGCCTTCAGAAACCTCTATTTTTTATCATAATGTGCTATTAAGTTATTATAAAACCCAGCCAATCATAACTACTCGACCTGCTGTGGGGGAATGCATAATGAGCTTGCTGCGTAGCAGAAGTGAACTGCACTACAACGGACGCCGGGATAGAAGCGTCTTGTATTCCAGTTTTGATTTCTAGGTCAACCAGCGGCATTAACAAAGTTTGCAAATCTTGGGAAGTAAAGCAAAGATGCCAAAGTGTGAACACGGAATTTGTTTCTATGACAAGAAGATGTGGCATCAGCAAGTGCTTGAGGAACGCAACGAGGAGAATAGTGTGGACATAGGGCACTTTAAGGAATTGAAAGGCAACCAAAACACATCAACAGCATGCACACACACACACACACACACACACACACACACACACACACACACACACACACACACACACACACGCACACACAGACACACACAGAGACACACACACATACACACACATACACTCACACACACACACACACATATACATAATTTATATATACACATATGTAAATGCGTTGTCACGTTGTGTCTGTGTCTTTGCAGATCCGAGCCTTTCCTTTCCCCAACTTCTGCTACGCCCACGACCCCACCGTCACAGACAAGGTCACAGAGGCGGTGTCAGATCCCATTCTGCGCAGCGTCGTGATACGCA
This sequence comes from Theodoxus fluviatilis, assembly GCA_034096865.1. Lineage (NCBI taxonomy): Eukaryota > Metazoa > Mollusca > Gastropoda > Cycloneritida > Neritidae > Theodoxus > Theodoxus fluviatilis. The sequence goes on from JAWQFJ010000384.1 coordinate 9,210, forward strand.
TGCTCAAGCACAACTACCACTTCCGGATAACGTCACACCAAGTGGTGGATGAGCTTGAGAACTACCTCAAGTCCTGTCACGTGACCAGCGATATGTTCCTTCCGCTGTGAAAGATATGAAAGGGGCAGTAAATAAATCCACCACCACCACCACCACCACCACCCCGAACTTCTTCAGCGTGTGTCTCTCTCCCTTCCCTCTCAGTCTTGTGGTGTGTTAATGTGCCCCCACCCACCCCGATCTCTCTCTCTCTCTCTCTCTCTCTCTCTCTCTCTCTCTCTCTCTCTTTCTGTCTCTCTCGTCTTTCATTTGTATCAATTTTCGGTCGTCCTTCCTTCTTTCCCTTGTCTTCTGTCCCTACTTTTTTTTTCTTCTTGCTCACTCCTTGCCCATTTCTCCGCTCACTCCTGTCGATCTTTCTTCACTCACTCCTGTCGATCTTTCTTCACTCACTCCTGTCGATCTTTCTTCACTCATTCATTTCTATCTTTCTTCCCTCACTCCTGTCGATCTTTCTTCACTCACTCCTTTCTATCTTTCTTCACTCACTCCTGTCGATCTTTCTTCTATCACTCCTTTCTATCTTTCTTCACTCACTCCTTTCTATCTTTCTTCACTCATTCCTGTCGATCTTTCTTCACTCATTCATTTCGATCTTTCTTCACTCACTCCTGTCGATCTTTCTTCACTCACTCCTGTCGATCTTTCTTCACTCACTCCTTTCTATCTTTCTTCACTCATTCATTTCGATCTTTCTTCACTCACTCCTGTCGATCTTTCTTCACTCATTCATTTCGATCTTTCTTCACTCACTCCTGTCGATCTTTCTTCACTCACTCCTGTCGATCTTTATTCACTCACTCCTGTCGATCTTTCTTCACTGACTCCTGCCGATCTTTCTTCACTCACTCCTGTCGATCTTTCTTCACTCACTCCTGTCGATCTTTCTTCACTGACTCCTGTCGATCTTTCTTCACTCATTCATTTCGATCTTTCTTCACTCACTCCTTTCGATCTTTCTTCGCTCACTCCTTTCGATCTTTCTTCACTCATTCATTTCGATCTTTCTTCAATCATTCCTTTCTATCTTTCTTCACTCACTCCTGTCGATCTTTCTTCACTCACTCCTGTCGATCTTTCTTCACTCATTCATTTCGATCTTTCTTCACTCACTCCTTTCTATCTTTCTTCACTCACTCCTTTCTATCTTTCTTCACTCACTCCTTTCTATCTTTCTTCACTCACTCCTTTCGATCTTTCTTCACTCACTCCTGTCGATCTTTCTTCACTCACTCCTTTCGATCTTTCTTCACTCACTCCTGTCGATCTTTCTTCACTCATTCATTTCGATCTTTCTTCACTCATTCATTTCGATCTTTCTTCACTCACTCCTGTCGATCTTTCTTCACTCACTCCTGTCGATCTTTCTTCACTCACTCCTGTCGATCTTTCTTCACTCACTCCTGTCGATCTTTCTTCACTCACTCCTTTCGATCTTTCTTCACTCACTCCTGTCGATCTTTCTTCACTCATTCATTTCGATCTTTCTTCACTCACTCCTGTCGATCTTTCTTCACTCACTCCTTTCGATCTTTCTTCGCTCACTCCTTTCGATCTTTCTTCACTCATTCATTTCGATCTTTCTTCACTCACTCCTTTCTATCTTTCTTCACTCACTCCTTTCTAGCTTTCTTCACTCACTCCTTTCGATCTTTCTTCACTCACTCCTTTCTACGATCTTTCTTCACTCACTCCTTTCTATCTTTCTTCACACTCCTGTCGATCTTTCTTCACTCACTCCTGTCGATCTTTCTTCACTCACTCCTTTCGATCTTTCTTCACTCACTCCTTTCTATCTTTCTTCACACTCCTGTCGATCTTTCTTCACTCACTCCTTTCGCCCCTTTATCCCCATCCGCTGACACCGTATGACCAACCCCCTTCCCCTTTCTCCAAGCCCTTTCCATCGTCTCGACCAATCAGCTGTTATGTGATTTATGGTCTTTAAATCCAATTGAAATATTTGGCTGATACACGCACAGAATCAATTGGTTTTCCATTATCACGATGTGGAAAAGATTGCTTCCAAAGTGTTTTTCTTCTCCTTCTTTTTCCTTTGCTTGCCTGGATTTAATTTTTGACTCACATGCGAAGCAAAAGTGAGTCTATGTACTGAGCCGTGTCGTCCGTCCGTCCGTCCGTCCGGGCGTCCGTCCGTCCGGGCGTCCGTAAAAAACTTAAACGTTGGATTTTTCTCGGAGACTATTAAGTCTATCATCACCAAATGTGGCACGATGGTGTATGATGACAAGGCCTCAAAAAACATACATAGTGACTTGACCTTGCTTCAAGGTCAAGGTCACAGGAGCCATAAATGTGGTCTCAAAAACAGTCATTTTTCACATTTTCCCAATTTTCTCCCACGTTATTGAGAATGGCGACCTTAGCTACAAGTGGTATATAGGTCAAAGCAAGCCCTATCTTTTGATACCAGTTTGGTTGACCTTGCTTCAAGGTCAAGGTCACAGGAGCTCTTCAAAGTTGGATTGTATACATATTTTGAAGTGACCTTGACCCTGAACTATGGAAGATAACTGTTTCAAACTTAATAATTATGTGGGGCACATGTTATACTTTCATCATGAGACACATTTGGTCACATATCATCAAGGTCAAGGTCACTTTGACCCTTATGAAATGTGACCAAAATGGGGTAGTGAACCACTAAAAGTGACTATATCTCATGGAGAAAGTGCCAATAAGCACCATTGTGCTTCCTATGTCTTGAATTAACAGCTTTGTGTTGCATGACCTTGGATGACCTTGACCTTGGGTCAAGGTCACATGTATTTTGGTAGGAAAAATGTGTAAAGCATTTCTTTGTGTATGATGTCATTGGTAGGTTTAGTTGTTTGACCTTGACCTTGAAGGTCACCTGAAGGTCAAGTTCATATAAAGGTCAAGGTCAAGCATGTGAGTCGTATGGGCTTTGCCCTTCTTGTTACAATGTGAAGTGGACCAAGTAATCAATGCTCATAATCCTACATGAAGTGTTTTTTTCTTACCATCTAAATGTGTGTGTGTGTGTGTGTGTGTGTGTGTGTGTGTGTGTGTGTGTGTGTGTGTGTGTGTGTGTGTGTGTTGTTTTTCAGGTTTTTTTTTTGTTTTTCATTACCCCAAGCTATACAGACACTCGGAGTCGATGCCCCATGCTGACTTGTATAGGACTTGTATAGGACTTGTATAGGACTTGTATAGGACTTGTATAGGACTTGTATAGGACTTGTATAGGACTTGTATATGACTTGTATAGGACTTGTATAGGACTTGTATAGGACTTGTATAGGACTTGTATAGGACTTGTATAGGACTTGTATAGGACTTGTATAGGACTTGTATAGGACTTGTATAGGACTTGTATAGGACTTGTATAGGACCTTTATTTTCATCTAACACTGACGCACACACATGTTCAATTATCTTCTCTCATCTCCTTTACCGAGTTGCTCTCCTCAGGCTGCACATCTGAAGGTGTCTTTTTATATTGCGACTTTTCCACTCATTGATGAATGCTCAAACCGCACACATTTATCTATCAGTTCATCCCGCCTTTAGTCAAATACGCGAGTGCATGCAACACGCAAACACACGCATGCATGCATGCGCCCACCAACACATAGACACGTAAGCACAGATACGCTTGAGCAATGGTAGAGGGTTGAAGCGATAACTTTCATGCAACACGCAAACACACGCATGCATGCATGCGCCCACCAACACATAGACACGTAAGCACAGATACGCTTGAGCAATGGTAGAGGGTTGAAGCGATAACTTTCATGCAACACGCAAACACATGCATGCATGCATGCGCCCACCAACACAGACACGTAAGCACAGATACGCTTGAGCAATGGTAGAGGGTTGAAGCGATAAGTTTCATGCAACACGCAAACACACGCATGCATGCATGCGCCCACCAACACATAGACACGTAAGCACAGATACGCTTGAGCAATGGTAGAGGGTTGAAGCGATAAGTTTCATGCAACACGCAAACACACGCATGCATGCATGCGCCCACCAACACCTAGACACGTAAGCACAGATACGCTTGAGCAATGGTAGAGGGTTGAAGCGATAACTTTCATGCAACACGCAAACACACGCATGCATGCATGCGCCCACCAACACATAGACACGTAAGCACAGATACGCTTGAGCAATGGTAGAGGGTTGAAGCGATAAGTTTCATGCAACACGCAAACACACGCATGCATGCATGCGCCCACCAACACATAGACACGTAAGCACAGATACGCTTGAGCAATGGTAGAGGGTTGAAGCGATAAGTTTCATGCAACACGCAAACACACGCATGCATGCATGCGCCCACCAACACATAGACACGTAAGCACAGATACGCTTGAGCAATGGTAGAGGGTTGAAGCGATAACTTGACCAGAATTCTATGTTACGTCGACAACGTTGGTTCAAACAAAAAACCTACGATGTCGCACACAATGACATATATTTCATACCGCACTTTGAGGATCAACTGAAACATACATGTACACAAACACACACACACACACACAACACACACACACACACACACTTACACACACACGTGCATTTTAACAGAACGTATGTGCATATCAATGATATAAAAGTCGCCATGTGCAATAGATTCACACACATGCACCCAGACAGACGCGCATATAGACAAACGGATTATAGACTTACAGATAGATGCACAGACAATTTGAGAACGTCTTTGTTTACGCTGAGAACTGAATCTTGTGTTCACGATGGAAGGGTAGACTTTGACCACAGTCTGGAAAATTCCTATGATAGTGGAAGTAATTCCTACCTGAAGCCTTCACTGAGCCACTACAATTGTGCTGAACCTCTTTCGTTCGTGCCCAACTAATGCAGTACTTCAAACAATGCCCTGGTCCAGACAGTGTGTAATGTGTGACTTGATGGTGTTTTAAATATATTCCTTCTGAACCTATGTGCTTCCTGGCATGTTTGTCTCAAATAGTGTTGTGCCCATGTATATGTATGATTATGTAGCTGCCCATGCTATGGTTTCACATCCATCATTTGCCTCGTTTGTGTGGCGAGGTCAAAGGTCTGCTCAGCATCACCCTTCTGATGGGCTTGGGGTGAATTTAGTGTCTGGAGCATGCCAAACGAACGAGGTGGCGGTGATTGCTTTGGTGATGATGGTGGTGCTAGAAATGGTGGTTGTTTTGGCGGTGGTGATTGTTTGGCGGTAGAGTGGTGATTGTTTTAGTGGAGGTTTTGGCGGTGGTGTGATGCTTGTTTTGCTCATGGTTTTGATGGTGGTGATGACGCAGTGTTGGTGGTGGTGTATTGCTTGTGTTGCTGATGGTTTTGCTGGTGGTGATGGCGCAGTGTTGATGGTGGTGTGATGCTTGTTTTGCTCATGGTTTTGATGGTGGTGATGGCGCAGTGTTGGTGTCGAGGGTTTGGTGGTTATTGTTGCATCCTACCTCTTCTATATTTGAGAAAATTCACAATCGTAAACATATAGAGGAAGCGTGCGATTTGTGGAAATTCGACTTAGACATTCTGCGAAGAGAGTTGTCCATTTATCATTTCTTGCTCCATTGCGTTGTGTGCACCAAGGTCAAGGTCTGCGATTCATGAGGACGTGACGTCACCCATGCTTCTGCTTTGCTCCGCTTCTGTGGTTGTCAGTTTTGCTCAGTTTATTGCCGTTTTTAACATTGCTGTAATTTTCATGACCTTTTTACTGTTTTATTTTTCTGAATAAATATATTCTACGAATTTGCTTGTGTTTTGACTTCTTTACTGAAAATGCGTTGTATATCTTATTTTCACACAATTTTTGACTCACATGCGAAGTAAAAGTGAGTCTATGTACTCAGCCGTGTCGTCCGTCCGTCCGTCCGTCCGTCCGTCCGTCCGGGCGTAAAAAACTTAAACGTTGGATTTTTCTCGGAGACTATTAAGTCTATCAACACCAAATGTGGCATGATGGTGTATGATGACAAGGCCTCAAAAAACATACATAGTGACTTGACCTTGCTTCAAGGTCAAGGTCACAGGAGCCATAAATGTGGTCTCAAAAACAGTCATTTTTCACATTTTCCCAATTTTCTCCCACGTTATTGAGAATGGCGACCTTAGCTACAAGTGGTATATAGGTCAAAGCAAGCCCTATCTTTTGATACCAGTTTGGTTGACCTTGCTTCAAGGTCAAGGTCACATGAGCTCTTCAAAGTTGGATTGTATACATATTTTGAAGTGACCTTGACCCTGAACTATGGAAGATAACTGTTTCAAACTTAATAATTATGTGGGGCACATGTTATACTTTCATCATGAGGCACATTTGTTTACATATCATCAAGGTCAAGGTCACTTTGACCCTTATGAAATGTGACCAAAATGGGGTAGTGAACCACTAAAAGTGACTATATCTCATGGTAGAAAGTGCCAATAAGCACCATTGTGCTTCCTATGTCTTGAATTAACAGCTTTGTGTTGCATGACCTTGGATGACCATGACCTTGGATGACCTTGACCTTGGGTCAAGGTCACATGTATTTTGGTAGGAAAAATGTGTAAAGCATTTCTTTGTGTATGATGTCATTGGTAGGTTTAGTTGTTTGACCTTGACCTTGAAGGTCACCTGAAGGTCAAGTTCATATAAAGGTCAAGGTCAAGCATGTGAGTCGTATGGGCTTTGCCCTTCTTGTTTACTTTGAAATGATCTCAGGGTGCATGGGTTGGTTGACCCTAGCTTTGTTACAGGGATGACCTTTGGCCAAATTTTGCATGTTTTGACAGGTTTGTTTGATCCATATTACTTCAGTTCCGTTTGGAATGAAGTCGTCACGTGAAATATCTTGTTTTCCTGAGTGGAGTGATTTCATACAAGAACTGTCACTAAACAAAAGAGCTCTCAGGAAGTTCTGTATTCTGTCTTTTATTCTTCCCATGGTCCGAGGAAAGAAAAGCACACCCGAAAGTCGGAGAAACTCAAAATCCACCTATGATATCACGGTCTGCAATCAGATACAGTGAAGTGAGAGATATATTCGTGTTCTCATGTCAAGTTTATTTATGGCAGGATTAAGTTCACCACTTGATCTTGCTCATTTACACCGACGTCCGAAACTGAAAGTACCGGTGCACGCCTTTCCTCAGAAGGGATCCGGAATAACTGCAAGTAAGGTGATAACATGACCCAGCCTGTAACCTGTGTGAAGACTTGCAAACATGGAACCTGTCATAAGAAATCATTCTGTCGATTGCACTTTGCAAATCTACGACGTTGATAGTAGTCCATTTTGGCACAGCAACTTGTGGCACACAGCTTGATATGAAACAGTACATGCCGTTCTGGTACACACCAATGAACACGTTGTCATCTCTAGCGAATGCGAAGAGCATCTGCAACACATTAGAGACCTCACTGAACTCCTGCAACGTGTAAGCAAACAGCCTTAGGGCTGACAGTGCGTGCATTACAAATATATTTCACACCACACACAATCACGCGTACGCTTGTGTTGCAAACTATCTTTCAACCCTAGTTGGTAGCGGTTGAGAAGATCTTGTAAAGGAAAATGAGCGTAATGTTTTTAATGGGAAGGAAACGTTGATACTTTGAAAGGGAGGGGCATAAGGGAACAATTAAAAAACAATATAGCAGCCCCAAAAAGGAGCAATCCCCTTTTCCCACGGATCACCTCATGGAACAGGAGTACTACACTACAGGCGAGGAGGGAAGGAAGGGAGTGCAGCGAGTGCCTCCTGTAGAGAACAGAGGGATTTTATTCTATATTCCAGCTTTCTTTGATGGGTGGGGTCGGTGTAATCAGTGTCCACGTAATCTATACTAATTCTAAAAAAGGATGACGACAGCATTTAACTATAGCACAGTCCGAAGTTCACACATCCCTCGTGGTGTCCTAGTGGTGTCCTCGTGGTGTCCTCGTGGTGTCCTCGTGGTGTCCTCGCGGTGTCCTCGTGGTGTCCTCGTGGTGGGCTCGTGGTGTCCTCGTGGTGTCCTCGTGGTGGGCTCGTGGTGTCCTCGTGGTGTCCTCTTGGTGTCCTCGTGGTGGGCTCGTGGTGTCCTCGTGGTGCCTCGTGGTGTCCTCGTGGTGTCCTCGTGGTGGCCTCGTGGTGTCCTCGTGGTGTCCTCGTGGTGTCCTCGTGGTGTCCTCGTGGTGTCCTCGTGGTGTCCTCGTGGTGTCCTCGTGGTGGGCTCGTGGTGGGCTCGTGGTGTCCTCGTGGTGTCCTCGTGGTGTCCTCGCGGTGTCCTCGTGGTGTCCTCGTGGTGGGCTCTGGGAACCTCAAGGCCACGCAGGCTCCAGCATCCTACAAGACGGTCTTGGAGAAGTCGGTCACGGCCGTGATGGAGAGAGTTGATCAAGCTGCTTTATGGTTCATGCAGGAAGCTATGAGTAGTTTACTATAGAGTGATATGCTGTTTCTGTGGCAGATAAGCAGGCGCTTGGCCTGTAGGAGCCCAGGCTTGTGAAGAATATACACATTTCGAAGAAGTTGCCCTCTGACCTACAGCCAAAAGGATTATGAAACTTAGAGTTCTTTATAACACATACCACACACACACACACACACACACACACACACTTGCGCGAACACACACTCGCGAACGCGCGCGAGCGCACACACACACATTCGCACACACACACACACACACACACACACACACATTCACACACACACATTCATACACATACATACACAGACACGCACACACACACACACACACATTCACACTCACACACACACACACACACACACACACACACACGCGCGCGCGCGCGCGCGCACACACAGAGACAGAGAGATTTACATACACACACATACACACACACACACACATTCACACAATCACACTAACACGCACACGCACTTTCACACTTCAGTCTAAGAACCCACCTCTTTCGTTCAAAGAACGGACACAATGAAAAACGTCTACTCTATAGTCTCATTTCTGTTGCAATGACTATCACAGTTACAACCGGCTAATCACAGTTAAGATAACAAGAGTAAGGGGGTGGGGGTGGGGGGTGGTGGTGGGGGGGGGGGGGGTCATCTCTGCGAGGCATTGTTCAATCACAAGATTTGGCGGGTGAACACGTCACCACTACCTCAGTTAGCGATTTCACATGGCTCCAACGGCAGTGACGAGTCCGGTCATGTATAAGAGGTGTCTCTTTCCCAGGGAAATTCCCTGTACACTTCCCGGGAGCAGCCGGCTCTGAGGTAGTTGATTGGCTTGGTTCAGTCAGGCGAGGGTGTGCCTCTTAAGGCGCCCAGCCAGTCCGAGCGTTGCTGGTGCCCTGTGGCTCTCCATCTGACGTGCTCCAGACAGGAAAATAGTCACAGGTAGAAATACGTTCCCGCGTCAACCGCGATCGTGTGCAAGGTGAGCCACAACTTGTGGTTTGTGTACAATATTGTGTGCTTCTCGTGTGTGTCGTTCGCCGTTTTCAAAGAGAGCTTTTCTCATTCTCTTTTTCTCTCAACATTTTCTTTTTCTAAAAGTATTTTACTACATTCGTTAGTGCTTAACTTACTGCTCTTTCTGCTGCTGCTGCTGTTCTTGCTGTTGCAGCTGGTGCTGATACCACCACTACTACATCCACCACTACTACACCCACCACTACTACACCCACCACTACTACACCCACCACTGCTACACCCACCACTACTACACCCACCACTACTACACCCACCACTACTACACCCACCACTACTCACTACCTCCACCACTACTACTACCACTACTACACCCACCACTACTACACCCACCAATGTTACACCCACCACTGCTACACCCACCACTACTACACCCACCACTACTACACCCACCACTGCTACACCCACCACTACTACACCCACCACTGCTACACCCACCACTACTACACCCACCACTACTACACCCACCACTGCTACACCCACCACTGCTACACCCACCACTACTACACCCACCACTACTACACCCACCAGTACTACACCCACCACTACTACACCCACCACTACTACACCCACCACTGCTACACCCACCAAACTACACCCACCACTGCTACACCCACCACTACTACACCTACCACTGCTACACCCACCAATGCTATACCCACCACTGCTACACCCACCACTACTACACCCACCACTCCTACGCCCACCACTACTATACCCACCACTGATACACCCACCACTGCTACACCCACCACTGCTACACCCACCACTGCTACACCCACCGCTACTACACCCACCACTACTACACCCACCACTGCTACACCCACCACTGCTACACCCACCACTGCTACGCCCACCACTGCTACACCCACCACTGCTACACCCACCACTGCTACACCCACCACTGCTACACCCACCACTACTGCTACACCCACCACTACTACACCCACCACTCCTACGCCCACCACTACTACACCCACCCCTGCTACACCCACCACTGCTACACCCACCACTACTACGCCCATTACTGCTACACCCACCATTGCTACGCCCACCACTGCTACACCCACCACCGCTACACCCACCACTACTACGCCCACTACTGCTACACCCACCACTACTACACCCACCACTCCTACGCCCACCACTACTACACCCACCACTCCTACGCCCACTACTACTACACCCACCCCTGCTACACCCATCACTGCTACACCCACCACTACTACGCCCATTACTGCTACACCCACCATTGCTACGCCCACCACTGCTACACCCACCACCGCTACACCCACCACTACTACGCCCACTACTGCTACACCCACCACTACTACACCCACCACTCCTACGCCCACCACTACTACACCCACCCCTGCTACACCCACCACTGCTACACCCATCACTACTATACCCACCACTGCTACACCTAGCACTGCTGCCGCTGTTTCTACTGTAACAAGTTGTTTTTCTACTATTATAAATATGAACACCATTACTAATTCCATCATAGCTAAAACTACTAACACTGCTGCTGCAGTAGCCGCATCAACTACATGAACTACTACTACTACTACTACTACTACTACTACTACTACTACTACTACTGTAACGAACCCTACTACTACTACCACTGCTGCTGCTACTGCTACTACTGCAGCTGCTGCTGCTGCTCTTACTACTACTACTACTACTACTACTACTACTACTACTACTACTACTACAGCTGCTGTTGCTGCTTATGGTGCTGCTGCTACTGCTACTGCTGCTACTACTAGTGCTGCTGCTGCTGCTGCTGCTATGACTATTGCTAGTACTTCTACTGCTGCTGCCGCTGCTGCTGCTACTACTACTAGTGCTGCTGCTGCAGCTATGACTATTGCTACTACTTCTACTGCTGCTACCCGCTGGCGCTACTACTACTAGTGCTGCTGCTGCTGCTGCTGCTGCTATGACTATTGCTACTACTTCTACTGCTGCTGCCGCTGCCGCTACTACTACTAGTGCTGCTGCTGCTGCTGCTGCTGCTATGACTATTGCTACTACTTCTACTGCTGCTGCCGCTGCCGCTACTACTACTAGTGCTGCTGCTACTATTCTATAAATACTACTGCAACTACTGCTGCTGCTGCTGCAACTACTATAGCTGTTGCCGTTATTACTACTTCTACTCTTGTTGCTGCTGCTGCTACTACTACTACTACTGCTGCTGCTGCTGCTGCTACTACCACTACTACTACTACTACTACTACTACTACTACTACTACTACTACAACTACTATTACTACTACTACTACTACTGCTGCTGCTACTGCTACTACTACTGCTACTGCTGCTGCAACTATTATAGCTGTTACCGTTATTACTACTTCTACTCTTGTTGCTGCTGCTGCTACTACTACTACTACTACTGCTGCTGCTGCTGCTGCTGCTGCTGCTGCAACTACTATAGCTGTTGCCGTTATTACTACTTCTACTCTTGTTGCTGCTGCTACTACTACTACTACTACTGCTGCTGCTGTTGCTGCTGCTAGTACTACTACTACTGCTGCTGCTGCTGCTGCTGCTACTACTACTACTACTACTACTACTACTATTACTACTACTACTACTACTACTACTGCTGCTGCTACTACTACTGCTGCTGCTGCTACTACTACTACTACTACTACTACTACTGCTGCTGCTGCTACTACTACTACTACTACTACTACTACTGCTACTGCTACTACTACTGCTGCTGCTGCTACTAATGCTACTACTACTGCTACTGCTACTGCTGCTACAATTAAGTATGACAATGGATGACCACGACAAAGACAACAGAGGTGGGTCTCCAAACAATGGATAAGCTATCTAAAGCTATCCAAAGCTATCCAAAGCTATCCAAAGCTATCCAAAGCAACCTAAAGCTCATTCTGTGAACCCGAGTCAGTAGTGACTCTGGCACAGTTCGCAATGAATGAGTAATAGAGTTGACCCTTCGCATTACAGCATTGCGCCAAAAATAGTTCGTTCTGATACTTTTTTTCTCTTCACGTTTTACATAAATCCTTCACATGTCAAAACTTGTTTCCATTTCAACACAAACATGTTATTTTATCGAATAAACGCTTGTTTATTGACTCAACAAAAGTAAGTTATGAGTTTTGTGCAAAATAGTTTGAGAACTACTTTAACGGCGTATGTCAGGGAGCAGATCGGCTATCCCACAAACCTCTTGTGTGACCCTCATTTTAATTTTTTGGACGAAAACCTTCCATCACGTGATGCCAACTGTGCTAGAGACTGTTTCGCCGGTAGACGAAGTCTCTAGTGGACTAAAATGTCTAAACCAATCCAAAGCAATCTAAAGCCATCCAAAGCAATCTAAACCTATCCAAAGCAATCTAAAGCAATCCAAAGAAATCTAAACATATCTAAAGCAATCTAAAGCCATCCAAAGCCATCTAAAGCCATCCAAAGCAATTTAAACCTATCCAAAGCAATCTAAAGCAATCTAAAGCAATCCAAAGCAATCCAAAGCAATCTAAACCTATCCAAAGCCATCTAAAGCAATCCAAAGCCATCTAAAGCCATCCAAAGCAATCTAAACCTATCCAAAGCAATCTAAACCTATCCAAAGCAATCTAAAGCCATCCAAAGCAATCTAAACCTATCCAAAGCAATCTAAAGCAATCCAAAGATATCTAAACATATCTAAAGCAATCTAAAGCCATCCAAAGCCATCTAAAGCCATCCAAAGCAATTTAAACCTATCCAAAGCAATCTAAAGCAATGTAAATCAATCCAAAGCAATCTAAACCTATCCAAAGCAATCTAAAGCAATCCAAAGCCATCTAAAGCCATCCAAAGCAATTCAAAGGGCATTTCCGGTATAATTTTCGCTGTAAACATACATGAGTTAATCTGAAAATTGGGACGAAAAACCGGACACCGTCCGGTTTTGAAAACAGATTTATTACATGAACTGACTGACTGCACGTTGCGTGCGATCAAAGATTATAGGTTACACAAGGATAGTTCATTAGCTCATTCTCGTGAGGATCGAGACACGTTGCGCCCCAAGCGGATGGTAGTATTGGTGAATCAAGGAAAGTTAATCACACCTCTTAGCGACATGTAAAACTTTTTGTTTATCGACGGTTTCTGATGCGTTCCGATCATGTTTGTGAATAAATTTACTGTGTAATGTGTAATAAAATGCTTTGCTGCAATAATGGGGGTGTTTTGGCTTTGTTTTTTGTAGCAGGCGTTGTGAAATCCAACTCGACCTAGATCTACATGGTATGGTTTGAATGGGAACGATCTATTTTTCAATATTATCTAAGAATGCAAGCTTGTTTATCAACGTATACACCCCTGTGGAATATCTTTAGGAAATGCAAAGCAATACATACCTGTCAAGAAGGTGATTTGCGGCCAGAAAATCATTCGATTAAGTGAATTCAGTTGCCGCTTCCGCAAAGATTTATAATTAGGATCAAGCGTTGCCCTGTGACCTGCATTTCGATTGTTAAAAAGTAGGACCTTTCAATACCTTTTGATGCATTCAACATACAGCTTTGATAAATCAATGCTGTTCATGGCTTACATTTTCTTCGGATGGGTTTCTAGTATCCCAAAATATAGCTTTTTCTGCGCGAACTGGAGAGAGCTGCCGCCATTGAATTGTTCAAAGAGTAGACATATACGCCATATCTACACGAAAGCAGTCCTCTGATTGGTTCCCTGAATAGAATCCTCCAATCAGCAGGCAGCTTTCTTCGCCGTCTTGTCACTAAGCGGTGTGAGTACACTTTCCTTGATTCACTCCTACTACCGTCCGCTAGGTGCAGCGTCTTGTAACTTTATATAGCAAAAGCTCGGCATGAGCTATCTTTGTGTAACCTATAATCTTTGGTGCGATTGCGGCAATCACTGTTAAAAAGGCCAGAAACGCCTTTTAGGATTGCTTAGGATTGCTTTGGATTGCTTTGGATTGCTTTGAATTGCTTTGGATTGCTTTGGATTGCATATCCACAGTGCTGGGACACTCGAGCTACGATGACACTGCCAACGCTTTCATTTTCGCCATGACTGTTGCTGTTTTGTGGAAATATGTTATCTCAGTCCATTCTGTGCCACAGAGACTAGGTGACTAGGGAAAGACCTATGAAACTAAATATTGGGATTCGGGTCATGCGGGCATGTAAGACCGAGACAGCAACCGCTGATGCACGGCAGTGTAGACAGGAGATGACAACACGGACCATGGTAGCTCAGCTGGTAGAGCATTTCGGGCGCTAATCGAAAGGTCGCGGGTTCAGTCCCCGCCTGTGGTCCTACATTTTTACTGTCCGTCCCACGCAGGGTTTCGGCTCTGTATGTTAAACTAGTCGGTAATGTGATTGTGACAGTACGTCCTTTCCGCATTATTAAGAATTGTACACAAGTGGAATCAAGGTGACAGATTTACATGTGTGTACAATGATCCTTTCTACCTGTTTTTCGTGTGAGTGTCAGATGATAAACTATCATACTACTACTGTTATGAATTGCATGTTTATGCATGTGTTAAATAATGGACACTTAAGAATGTAGAAGCCAGCCAGGCCTCAAATAAATGTAGTTATTCGAAAACCAGCCATGCCTTGAAAGTGGTTTGCTGTGTGATGAGGTGCACCTAACACCGAGTGTATTGTACATCTGCTGTGCTCATCCTCTATTCAGTTGTCCCCGCTTCTGTCTCTCCCACCCCCCTATCCTGTGTGTCAGACCTCTCTCCAACCCCCTTCCCCATCCTTTCTGTAAAGCAAGCTGACCAGCTGACCGCTCTGCACCCCTCCTCTGCTGTGGTCTGATTGTCGGTGCAGCTGCCCTGTCAGTCACTCCTTACATTAGCGTGACCCCTGGCTAGTGAGCCGTTCTCCCACTATGGCATCTGAATTGTGACATTTTGACTATAAAAGTGAAGAAGAGTTGACTAGTCTTGTCGAGCACCTGGACAAGACCTCACAGGCATATGGTATGGAGATCAGCGCCAAGAAGACCAAGGTGATGACGAACAACCCTCCGGGCTTCAAAATGGAAATCAAAGTGAAGGGCCAAAAACTGGAAACTGTGAACAACTTCAAATACCAGGTATCTATTGTGACTGATGAAGGGTCCAAACCAGAGATACTGTCCAGAATAGCACAAACAACAGCAGCAGTGGCAAAGTTGAAGCCAATATGGCGTGACAAAAATATCACTCTCGCGTCAAAGATCAGGCTCATGCGCAGGCTGGCCATCTCCGTATTCTTGTATGCATGCGAGTCCTGGACACTCACATCTGAACTACAGAGACGGATACAAGCTCTGGAAATGAGATGCTACCGCAAGATTCTGAACATCTCATATAAAGACCATGTCGCGAATGAGGAAGTCAGCAACAGGATCAGGAGAGCATTTGGACAGTATGAAGGCCTGCCCTCAATCGTGAAAAGCAGAAAGCTGAAGTGGTACGGTCACGTGTCAAGAGGCAGTGGGCTGGCCAAGACCATCCTGCAAGGTACCGTACCAGGTGGGAGAAGGAGAGGCAGGCAGAGAAAGAGGTGGGAAGACAACATCAAAGAGTGGACAGGCTTGACCTTTGCTGACACAGCGAGCCACAAAGGTTAGAAACTGAAGGAGGAAGATTGTCCGAAAGTCATTAGTGGTGCCTCAACAACCCATCTCAGGGTTAAGAAACTGAACTGAACTGACTATAAATCTGATGATTCCTCTCAAGTAAGACAACCACTTGCAATGGCATATGATTCATTCAATAGAGTGTGTTATGCTGAATGAGGCAACAACATTTGTAAGAAGTAATTTCAAAGCGAGATGAATTAAGTAGTTTTTCCTTTCTGCCAAATAGAAACACAACCCCTTAGCCATGGGCTAAGATTTGTGGAAACATCCACCCCCTGGCTCCTATGAGGTCCATGCAACCGCTTGATAAGGGGGAGACGGCACACAGCCACAGAGACCATTTCACCACCCGGGTCCAGAAGTTCATTTACTAAGAGCTTGTACCAATGGCCAATAAAGAGTGGAAAGTAACTCGACTTCGTCCCTGCGTCTTACTTGACTCCAACCTTACCACCGACCACCACATTTGTGGTGAAGCCTCTTGATAAAACAGTGAACAGTTTCAAAATCAAGGCACCGAGCTTCCAGTATGACTATGAGTATTCTTGACATTGATAAATTCAGCATATATATGTTTAACGTGATTGGCCAACTTTTAAAGTTAGAGTGCGGAAAATGTGCTGGCCAAGCACGCGCCAAATCCTAATTACCCTATTGGTTTAAAGGGAGTGAATTCCTGAGACTTTGAATGGAGACCATGGAGGAGGGAATAAAAAGGCTACTGTCTGCTGACTCTGGGCTGGCACTCTCTGCTCTCCTGCTCCTGGCGTGGAGTGGAATCATCTGTGGCAAGGCCATATGCCCTTAGGAAGAAGGACGGGTGTCATCTGCCCTCTACCTCTCGTCGACTCCAGCTCATAGTTGCACTGGCCTCTCTTACTGACCCCAGCACCAGCCCGGGGGGGGGGGGGGGGGGGGGGGGGGGAGTGGGCCACGCCAAACAGTCACAGGTGCAGATGGCCGTTCCCTAACCACCACCACCACCACCCACCCCACCCCCGCCAGACCCCCACTAGACTATATGCTCTGCCTGATGACAAGAAGGACGGGAGGGGAGATGATGCGGTTCCAACCCTCCCTTCTATTAGGACCCACCCCTGTGTCAGTCGTCACCTCCCCAGCTCCCCAAAACATTACCCCTTGAATGATGACCACCGGGGTCAACGGCTCTGACCCCTTAATCATTCTCTCAAGGAGCGGACTCACGTGAACTCTTCTTCCAGATAAGTTCTACCTTGTAGTATAGGCTGGCTGGCTAAATTAGGATTAAATAAGTATTACACATGCACGTTGATTTAACAACTATTGCCCACCTTTTCAATCATTATAAAAGTCATTTGGTATTCAATGTCTGCCCTCATCTTCTCTATTGTCCTGTCCATTCTTGACAGCGAGAAAGGTGAGTGAATGTTACAAGATAGCAGTGCGTTTCCCCTAGACACTCTCTCAATTTATAATAATCAGAGCCCTGTCTTGTAATAGTGATCGTGATCTAACTAATTCTCAAATACTATGCAAGCCATTTTAATTAGGAAGAGAGTTCTGGGATGGAATTTCCTCCGCGTGTCTGCTTTGTTGCTTGGTGTATTCATCCGCTAAAATTATTTCCACAAACACTTGAACGTTAAGGTTGATAAGACACTAAATACGTACAAATTCGATAACATGAATCATTTGTGCATGAAAGGAAATTTGTTTTCTTGATGATATTTTAGGAAGAGTGAACTTTCCCCGTGAACTGACCATCACCAACAAGAATGACGTAATTTATATGGTATGCATCAAGGAGTACTCTGGGTATGCATTCATTATACAGCGTGACCGAACGGTCACAGAATGTGGAACAGAATGATCTCTGTCGTATCCTTGCCTGTGGCTATAATTATCTCAACAGTTTATTGTATCGGAAGCCTTTGAAAACGAAACGAGGCTTGCGTCACCCGAAGTTTCCATATGTTACTTTGGAATGCGTTATTGATCGTCATTCCTGAAAAATGCAGTACTGATGTAAATATAGCGCTGTGTTGATAATGGTAATGCTGATGTCATCACTGTCACGCCACTGCTTCACAGTGCCTGCACAGGTTCCGCTAGAGACATGAAACCTGTTTCTGGGAAGAGAAACCT